>LJIJ01002178.1:0-30252 GCA_001718145.1 Orchesella cincta
GCTTCGGGATCCACGCAAGGTTGGACGAACCAACCATTAAAACCCTCCGGGTAGTTGCGGTAGCACAAACACAGGTAGATAGTCTGAATATTAGGGTCACTGACACTTTGTCTCAATAATGTAAACCAAGTTTGAAATTGAGACCGTTGATTGTAAATATACCATATCGAAAAATAATAGGGATGTCAATAAACCTTCCCCAATTGATAATTCCCTCAATGAAGCTCATTTATACGGAGAACCTCATTGTTGCAAATGCTGTCACTTCATATTTCCATTATGGGCGGCCGTTACTGTTAAGTGGAAATAAACCAATGTGCTGGCGTAAAGCTTCAAAATCCGGCGTCGGATATTGTTTGGCCGCTTCTAATTTCTTTCGAACAACATTTCATAAAACATGTAACTATTCCTATTTTATTTTCAGCAGTTAAAGGGTCCAGATCTATTTCAAATTGCAGAATATATTCACGGCCGTTTATGTTCTTACACGATTCAATTGTGAAACTAAGTAAAAAGTCTGACTCCAGTCGCAAAACGCAGGCAACTGTGTAGATCACAGCTATTTTCCTAGCAAAGTTAGTGTAGGTTTGAGTGTTAGTTAAAATCTGAAACATAACGGTGGTTAACTTTATGTCGGAAAGGGGGTGAGACGAATAGGTTTCACTTATGACCTTGTGAACTTCCTCTTCATCGGTCCAGTTATAGTGGCATGTATCTAAACTTGCAGTGTCTTTCGTTGGGTAAGTAAAAGCTTCAGAGTAATCTAACATAATATTTATTTTCAAATTTGAAACGTTGACCGCTGGATCTCTGTAATATTTTCTAGCAGTTTTCGAATGTAGAAACTTCCACTCCGCTAAGAACGTAAAGACACAAGTTAAACGAAATAATTAAACAACTGTAGGTAGTTTGTAACGATAACATCATAACTTACTTGGAGTTAACACAGCAGTGTTAAAATGCCGAGAAACAACATCCAATCCATTGTTTGTGAACATTTTTTTATCAACATTATCGCAGTTTGCAGCACCAAAGTATGAAGTCAAAGAAAACTTGCTTAGGGGTGGAAAATAACTCTGAGGTGACTGAAGTGGAACAATTAAACTCGGCACAGTTTCCCAAAACCTCAAAAGAAGTTGATGATGATACGCATCCCCAATGCTTTCTAGGGTTGGTTGATACAACAACAAGTCCAGTTGGGGTAGAACGTGTTTGTGAACAAAAGCCAATTTTTTTTGGTGTAACAAGTGAATTCGTTTTTGAAAAAGACTCAATGACTCCGTAACACCAACAGTATTTCCGAACTTAATATGAGTTATTATTAAATCAGCATACTGAAGCACTGGTGTAATACTTTTGCATCCAATAAGAGATTCGCTATACCTTAAGCCAAAAATAGTTGTATTTCCAAGATACTTTGAGTAAGTAAAAGCGCAAACATTATCCTCAACTCGACGGTGTCTATCATCTCCAAGTGGCGACAAGTTGTATCATCAGAAATCTGGAAGATAATTCCTATTTCTATTCCAGGCAGCTGAAGCTTTGTGTGATTTTTCTCACCATTAAATTGACTCAACGTGTCGGCATCAATTCTACAAGAGACAATTATGTTTTAGTTTTCTGGATATTTTCCCATGCATTCAAGATGATAACGTGCGGAATCACCTAAATGACAAACCTAGCCCAGAAATTTTTGGTAATGTCATGGAGTTGTTGATTGCATTCACAAAATGAGCTACAGATATCAACTCTTTACTGCATTCTTTCACCAAAATGTTGCATTCTACATTTTTTCAAAATAAAAAATTATTAAATCAACCGACTGAACATGAATTCTAATATGAACACTGAAAACATCTCACCGGAGGAATACAAAAAATTAATTCCTGAAGGCTGCAATGCAGCACTTTTTGCATTAATGTTTGCAGCAAAATCGTTCACCCAGTAGTTCTCCCACTAAAACCTTGTTTAGTTGAGCAGTCACATCAAAGGTCACAAATTCTGCGTCAATGACTCTTAAAAATATAGTAGCATAAACTAACGCCATGCGCTGCGCAAACTGCAGCGGTACGTCCATTTTATGCGTTTACAAACTTCCAAAATAAAAAGTGTTTTAACTGCTCTGCCTGCTCAAAGGCAAATAAACCCAAGGGCTGAATTTTCAACTTGCCGTTCTTCTTGTGTTGGTGTCTTTCTAGCTGTGGTGCTTTTCCTGGAAATCGGAGCGTCTTATCCGGGATAGTACGTAAAAGGTTTAAGAATCGCGCAGTGTATATCCTGCATATCGACGGCAGGCAACGAATTGGCTTTATCTCTCGAAAGCAGTGATTTGAAACGGCTTTATCTCTCAAAAGCAGTGATATGAAACGGACTTCTCTTTTTACGTTCCAAAAGAAACGGCTTTATCTCCTAAATCAATATTCTCTAAAAACCCCAAAATACAAAACGTCAATGTACAACCTTCTGAATCATCCAGATTCTTGATTGAATGTTTTCTCCAAAAAATCCAAGTTTGTAATTACTTGACTGCAGTCTGCAATTTAGGGAAAGCAAAAGCTTTTGTCAACATCTCAGTCGACTGAGATGTTGACAAAAGCTTTTGCTTTCCCTAAATTGATGAACTTTTAATCAATTGCATTTGCTAAATGTAATATAGGCAATGGACTGTCAGTAACTAAAAATTTGACATAAATAAACCCACTGCCGTCTTGGCCCTTGTTTATAGGCATAGGTAAAGTTAAACCCTTAGAATTTGGTATCAAAATGTGAAGAATTTTATGCTTAATCTTTCTGCATCAAAACATCTATTTGTCAAAAAATGGAGATAAAGCCGTTTCTTTTGGAACGTAAAAAGAGATAAGGCCGTTTCATATAACTACTTTCGAGAGATAAAGCCGTTTCATATAACTGCTTTCGAGAGATAAAGCCGTTCATATCACTGCTTTCGAGAGATTTCATATCACTGCTTTCGAGAGATAAAGCCGATATCACGCTTTCGAGAGATGATTCGTTGAGTGCCGTCGATATGCTATATTAATGTAGTATTTTCGTTTTTACTGCTTTACAAACTTGAAAAGGATTAAATGCTGTTGTTGCTGAAAATTTTGAGTTTGAAGTAAGTTGAAAATAAATTACATTGATCATTTACAGTGGTATGCCAGAAGTTTAAATCCAAAGATGTCTGACACCAAAATAACTTGTACGCACTAAACTTTTTTAATTAAGGTTTTCAAATTTAAAGGGTTTTGTTGTGTTATGCTATTTAACTTAATTACTTGAACATATTTTTTAAAGTACCCAAAAATTTGCCACACAATCAAAAATGGGATGGGCACAAGCTTACATTTGTTTTGGTTTTCATGTTGTTACTTTTGGTATTTTAGGATCTCGTCTGAATTTGTGGGCCCAGTTAGTTTTTGTCGTCACTTATTCGTAATGTTTGTACATTAAAACATATTGACGTTCTCTAAACAATGCGCTGCATGCATGCTGATTGACTGCAGTAAGAAACATTATTAGTTAATTATATATAACGACTGTTAAATTTCCCGTGAATTTCTATTGTACAACCTGAAAAATTAAATCAGAATAGACACAGCTTATAAATGCAACAGTGATAATTACAACCTAAAGTCAACCTAAATGTAAAAAGATATAACAATCAAAGAATAAGTTAACATTTGTGCTAGAAAAAAAAGAATTGCTTTCCCTTTGTATGTGCAATTTTCCCAAACTTTGCAGATATTTTATTTATTGATAACATCCAAAAAATTTCGACACTACATGATGTTTAAACACTACAGTATTGTATGGGCAATTCAAATTTTTTTGACCAAGTGTGAAACAATTCATGACACGATGCTGATGCTGCAGTAGTTTTGCGAGTTTCATGAATAGCCTTATCAAACTGTCACGCTGAGCTATACGAACCCCGTCACCCCTGTCATGGTCCGTAACGCTTGCCGTAGACCCACCCACATGGGTCTTAATTATGACGTATCCTGGTATCTAGGATCGGAACACTCAGGGTCTCTACATTTAACTAATGCTTAAATAGCTTTAAATTGGGAGAACAGCAAAAGAAAAACCATATATACCCCTATGCAGCAAGGTTCGGAGAACACTTGTCAGTTTTAAGACCCATGCGCCAGCCAACCACTATAACACCGTTAGGTGTTTTTGAATGAACGGCCGCCTAGAATTACTGTTAAGGCGTCTTTTTAAATAAGCGGCTCAAAGACGTCAAATAATTATTTCAATACAAAGATATCATGTGAGTGGAAGCATCGTTCTTGGAAATTGAAACTGAGCTCGTACTTATGTATTAAATGACGAACGCAAGATTTCATTACGCGATACATTGTACCAAAATGTTCAAGGTCGTTTTCTATACAACAATTATGATTCACTAAGATTACTGGACGGAAGTGAATACACACCCTGGGCTTCTGAATACTTGCTCATGATAATGATAGGTAGTAGATGTAGTAGAAGATGAGATCGAAACTTTAATGCTATTAATAGAAACGAATGCGTAGGAGTACTACCAAACGGTAGATATATATGGTATCAAGTGTATATATAACGGGATGGGGGAGTATATATCGGCTTGTCTAATAATTACTTCACTAATTAAACAACTCATAGTTTACTTTTATGGTTAAATTGTTTCAGGCAAGTTTGTTCCCTTACTGGAAACGACAGTTGCCAACACCTCTGTCTTGACTATATATTGGCCATCAGTTTTGAACGATACTATGCCATATGCCGACCGTTGAAGGCGAACTATATCTGCACTAAATCCAGAGCCGCGATGATATGTTTGGCTGCATGGGTCCTTGCCACCATCATAACCAGGTACTTTTTAAAATAAAAATTTAATATAATTTGTTACTTTCAGTTTCGTAATATTTACATACGATTCTCTATTATTAACCAAACCATGATTACCTGTCCGCCTCAGTCAGCACAGGTCAAAAAACGGCACTACATAACTAGTTCGCACTTACTTAATTCATTGCTCGGTTTCATTAGATTTGCTGATGATTAGCACATTTCACATTAGCTCCGCGTGATTTGTTACCAAATGTGTCATTCTTGACGTGGACAAGTCTAACCAAATGCTTTCAAGCTGAGTATACGTGCTAAATACTGGTCGACCAACCACTGTGAAGATATGTAATTGCAAAATAGAAAAACGAGTTTTTTAAGTCGTGGCTTATTTTTTAAAACGTTTCTTCCTTTGTAACTTGCTATGGGTGCTCCAAAATGAAAAGCTTGTCTATGACCAACCCACAATAACGTGACCATTTTAAAACTTTAAGCGTTTTAAAAAGCAATTTACTTAGCAAACTTCTTTGTTCTCTTCCTATGAATTGATTTGGGTAAAATATAAACCAATAAGTAAACTACATACATTTAACAAAACGCAAATTTTTGGTATTGCCCCAATGTAAATTGAATTTTCCACACGTTTATAAAATACACGCAACAGCAGTAGCTCGAAAGAAAAGTTTGAAAAATGGAACACTTTCGGTCTATATTTGCATCTCGTTACATTTTCAATTTACAAAGAATGGGATGAAAGTGTTATCGAACCGCAACCAAACTGCCTCCACGAACCAACTCCTGTAAGTCGGCGAGCAAAGGGCTCGCCCGCACCATTACACAATGACATACACAGGCATACACAAATATGTTGGCAAACTCTACTGAAAGTGTCATCGGTTATGAAAGATTCCCAATAAGTTGAGCGTCCTTTCACCACCCAACAATGTTAGTATTGTCGTGCGATGCAAATACTCAAGAAAAGCAAATATGCTCCAGGTTTTGTGTGTGTGATGACTTGTTTATGTGTAGCAGTCGTCGCTACATTTTTATTTTGCCAGGAAGGAGGAAAAGTTTATGGAGAAATTTATGGAAGTCGGTGAAAGTAGCATTCTTATTCCTCTCCTAACAATTACATTAGAGTCAGTCAGCCACTTATCTATGTATATAATCTTACAGAATCATATCCCAGAATATTTTATGAAGAAAGCTGTAAATTATTACATGGCCATACACAATAAAGATTAGTAGAAAGAGAGATGGAGATGTCACGCAATGCATGTATGTAATCTGGTCGTAAAAATATACAAACTGAAATAATAAACTTGCAAAAAATAGCACTTTTTTTACCGGGGAACCTACACCAACTACCTAAATGTTAGTGTGCTTTTAGACTGATCCAAATGGCTGTCGTCATCATTAATGCATGGAACGTCATTTGAGGATGCTGGCAGAGAGGGCGACGAACTTCTTGGTTATAGATATGATACGAGAAACCAGTGCACTTTTGTATTCATAATGAATGAAAAACAACATTTTTTAATTACAGTCCCATGATTTTTATGATCGCCTACGTGGAGGGAGAGAATGAGTGCGGAGAATGGTCAGCCCGATGCTATGTCACAGCTGGAAAAACCTGGCCGGATGCCTACACAATATCAACAATTTTTCTATTTTTCCTGCTTCCGTTTTTCATTCTGTTGGTTACATATGGGATGATTGCCAAACGACTGACAACTGACCGATCAGCACTCAATGCCAAGAATGAGAATCACAAAGCCAGGAAACAAGTTGTGTTGATGTTGGGGACAGTGGTTTTTGCGTTCTTCCTGTGTCTCCTCCCGTTCCGCGTGCTGACTCTGTTTGTCTTGTTGGCTGACACAAAATTCCTGGAAGAGCATGCAGAAGCTTACCAAAACTTTATCTACTTCTCCCGCATGATGATCTACGTAAACTCTTCCCTCAATCCTATCCTTTATAATATTATGTCTTCGAAATTCCGTAATGGATTTTTAAGACTGTGCAACCGCAGAAGGAAACAAAGCCCATTCACAAGAACGGGCACATTTATAACCAACACGACCACAAATTCCACAACCATGTCCATCAACCTAGGTCATCAACCCGCAGGTAATGGTAACTGCTCTGGTGTAGCCTCGTATGGCAAGTGTAATGGCCATTCCACTGGACACAATTCTCTGGGGCACTGTTCCTCTCTTAAGAAGAATGTCTCTCCGTCTTCACGCCCAGATCTGCTAAAAACACTCATCCGGAGTCAAAGCAATGGATCGACTGCAGGATCAACAAACGTTTCGGCGTCAATGTGTAATTCACAGTGCATCCATTATTACAACAACCACACATGTGGGAATGGCATTCGTCACATTGGAACCAATGGTTTCAACAACTGCATACCTTTGACTACTAGCACCAGCGGCAGGGGTCCAACATCAACAATGAGACCACAGAGTCACCCCAATTTTACAGCCAACGGGACAAATGGCGTTGGAGTGAAAGGCCCGACTAATATGTACAATAATACTGACTGCATGAATGGTAAGCATATGACAGTCAAATCCGACTCTGTGTATACTGCATATCTTCCTGGAAAACGGAGTGAAACTGTGTTGTAAATTCGTATTGGTTTATATTAGCAATGTCAATGACATATTTTATCGTAGGCAGCTGCTTTCTCTTTCACAATGTGTTGATACTTTCACTTTGCCCCATATCAAGAAAAGTTGTTTTACGTGTTTCTCTAAATTTATCTTTGAGCGTCTTGATGTTGTTGATGTTGATATATTTGAGATACCTGATACACACATTTATATTAGATATGAAGGTAGTAAAGTAGGATAATATTATGGTAGGTTAGTCGTCGTAATTTTGTGAGCGAGTGACACTATCTCACTTTCACAGCTGGATGTTTGCTCGATACGTCACCAATTGTTCTCATAATCCATTCCTTCGGTAAAAGTCAAGTATAGAGGTATGATATGATATCATGAAAAATCTGTCAGAGTGGTGTGGTGTGTGTGTACAACTCATATACTTAGGATATTGCTAGCTCATCCTACAGTCTAGCCGTAACATAACTCTCATGTTAAGCTTTAATCTTTGACATCCACGTACAAGTATTTTTACTCATTTTTGAACATGGATTTGTAGTTACGCGTGAAAAACTAACATGCTTGAAAACAGCTAAAATGCCCTTTCTAGTTATTGTGCTAGTCGTAAACCCGATAATATATGACATGAAATATATAGATGTTACTGTGATCTCTTTCATATTATGTGTATATGTGAGTTCCTGAAATGTATGCAAACTTACGTATATGTCTTATAAACATGGATTGACAAGGTTTTAGTTTAAGAGGTATTCATTTCCATTTACTGTCATTTTCACCCAATGTTATCTATCTGTATGGGCATAGATAGAATAGAGTGATGATGTCGGATCTTCTTGTTGATTCAATGGATTGTCAGCTTAAATTTTCCGTGAATAATTTATGAAGCTATATAAATAAATATAGAACGTGAATATCCAATTCTAGAGTAGATGGGACCTGAGGCAGTGTGCTTTTAAACTTGGTAAATCCATATGACTTGGAAGTAAAGTTTATTGTATTTTTGACTGAATCTGTAGTATCTTTACTAATGAAATTTTCATATCACTTGTAATAGTGACAGTTAGCAGTAGGCGTGATGGACATTACAGCAAAGATTTGTTTGGTTAATGCCAAATTAATGATAAAAGGATGAGTGAAAAGATCAGGGTCAGCTTAAACATATATATACTGAACTGTGATTGTCCATCAGCAAGATTTAAATAAAGTAAGTAAGTATACATGTTCAGTGATAGGATTTCAGTGTTAATTAAAAATGACTAAACTATATGAATTACATTTTGTCTCTGTGTTAGTAGTATGTATTTATTGTCTCTGTCATGTTGTAGACAGGGTGGCTACAGTGCGTCACCATTTCGAAACCTCTAAAATAAGCCTTTTTAACAAGCTATCACACAAATTTTTGCCAAAGACTAGCGTATGAGTATGAACATCAGTATGCTATCTAACATCAAATCCCGAGCACAGGTTTTATGTAATCAAAATGTATGAAGCAAGCCAACCCTTGCATATGCATTGGTTTGAAGTTGACAGGTGCATAAAAGCGTATTCTGGATCCCGGAGATCCTTGCTTTGAGTGGGATACGCTGACACTGATTGTCATAAGTCACATTGACATACTAACACAGTAAAATTAGCTATCAGTTCGTTCGTGCATGTTTTGGGTGAAAAATACAAAAACTTTATTAGGCTAAACTACCTAATGATGATAACTGTTACACAACTTCCTGTTCAATAGCTATTAGATCATTTATTGAACTGGACGCTTTGACAGCTACTAACAAGCAATGCCGTCCGCCGAAAGTACTAAAAATGTACTCATGATCATTGCGTCATTTGCATTGTGCGAAACTGAACAAAAGTTTGAAAGAAAATGATCTCTGAAAATAGTCCACTAGTCTTAGTCGGTGAAATTTGTTCAAACGTTTTCCAAAAGATTTGCAAAAAAATCTAAATAGCAAAAATCGAAATATGATTGGAGTGAATTACTTGTTATTAAACAATTAAATGTATTAGAAAGACCAGTATTACAGATTTTAAATACACTAGACTATTTGTGAATTTGATGTACCTTTCTATGATTCCAAGATAACCTGAAAACATGAATGTAATGCATGTTATATAGTGTAAGTGTAATGCTTTCATGTCATTAAAAACACAATGCATAAGGGGATTTCTGCATGCTAACTTTCTCGATCCCACTATTGTTGACAACCGTACGACTAATTTTTTTTACAATTTATTAAATACATTTCAATTTCTCAATCAATATATACTTAACATACATACGATAGATAATGATAAAATAATTGCATTTAATATACGGATGCGAGTGTTTTCATAGCTTATCCCTTTTACAAGCCTAAATTAATGATTCCTTGCATTGCAATATGGTAAAAAAGGCTTGATTTAAATATTTTTTAAATTGTCTATATTCTGTTGCACTCGACATTCGTTAGCTTTAGTTAACTTTAACTTATGCATAATAATACAAATTAATTACATTTACGTTTTGACTATTCACAGTCGTAACAAAACATTTCAGGCGATCACCCATTAATAGCCAGCCTCTTGTACTCTCAGTTTCTGAAGTAAGAAGCATAAAACATTCATGATAGAATTGAACTGGCTTTCACGTATAATATAAAAATGTTGGTACTAAAGGGTCCATATATTTTTGCTATACTTTCTAAACACTTTGCATGATTATATGTGAAGCAGTATGTATTATTATATAAGGAGTGATAGTGAAGTGATAGACTAGTAAAATGTATGGGTAGCTGAAGGACTGATTGAAATGATATGATAAAATTAAATAACTTTTATGTCGGTGTAAGATTATAAAAGCTGTTTGCCGTTTGTTAGTTATTGGTAGTAGGTGTGCAGATGTACTTTTATTGTGTATATTATGCATGCGATTAAAAAATTTCGTGTACCTGATTTTCTTAGCTTGTTGTCTGACCTGTATGATTCGAGCTTCATCAATGGCAACATGGCAAGTGGAGTGGAGTTACTTTGTTAAGAATAACTTGATGTTAAATCATAATTATGATTATTTCCTCGTCAAACGATGTGATTAGATGGTAGTAATCGTCATTTCTGATAATTTAAAACTATTAAACATAAGGATAGATAGCATTACTAAGTCTATCAGCTAATCGTCCTAATGTTATACTAAATAATTCATGAAGCATTCTATTTGTTAACTTAGCTAGTTTTAGCAACAAAGTTGTAGTAGTTGTAAACCTTTTGTATGTGGATTTAAAACTGATGGTAAATATATTGATGTTGAATAAAAATGAATGTGAGCAAACATTGAAGTATAGATACTGATCATTTACAATTTACCTCAAGCCATTACTGAAGAAATCGGTCCAAGTGAGCATTGTTGTCTAAATTGACTTATTCACGCGGTCGGTATAACACAAAAAAATTCCTTACACAACCCACCGAAATGGACAAGCATTTCCAACAAAGTGTTTGCTCGTGATGGAGCGAAACTGGAAATCGATAAGTTCGTTTCCCACCAGTGAAGAAACATATTTTCACAATCATTGTTAAAAGAAAATGTTAGACAGCCAATTAAAAGGATTTACGATGACATTATGTCACTTTATTTCGCAAACCGTCAGTATAAAACGTGCATACCTTTTACCATAATAAATCGGGTGGAGAATATCTACTCATTCACACTTACTAAAAATCCAAACGCATACTTTATGCTCACCATGCACGTACAGGGACGTCTCCCGGTGAATGCAACTTTTGAACCAGATTTACCAACGAAAACAGGACATGAAAACCATGAATCACACATTCAATCCTTTAGTAGACTAGAACATGCCAAGTCAGATACCACATTGCTAAAGCTATGCTGCATTCAGTTCTAAAAGCCATTCTTTGCATATGGTATCCAATTTACATCATAATAATATCAGAAATTGGGGCAACGTGGGAGCATCGAATTACCTGGACTCTCAATACTGGTTATATCCTACAAGCTGTGTTCACACAAAGAATTTGTTCCATGCAAAGCATGAGTCGGCTGGAGCGTGTTTTTGTGAAGAAGATCTACACTTTCCCAGCCACATCTCACCACATTGTGTGGTTATAAGTTAATAGGGTACAAACCACAATGGGGACCCAACCTCACTCACTAACTGAAAATTGATACCTTTTCATGAGCAAAATGTAAGAATAGTAATTAATGGGTATTCTTCTTAACCTACCAGTGAAATCTCAATATCTACTGCGGATATGCATGCTGAAGGAGAATTTAGACACCGAGCCGCATACGGACTCTAGATTATTTTAC
Organism: Orchesella cincta; assembly: GCA_001718145.1. Classification (NCBI taxonomy): domain Eukaryota; kingdom Metazoa; phylum Arthropoda; class Collembola; order Entomobryomorpha; family Orchesellidae; genus Orchesella; species Orchesella cincta. Next base: position 11,770 of record LJIJ01002178.1, read on the forward strand.
ATGGTAATCCAACCCAATTACCACACTTGTAGAATCCATGTGACTATAAGAGAAAACACCAATTTCTCTGTTGTTCCAGTGACATACTTTTGGAATAATAAAAGCTGGATAGAAATCAGCTACATAAGCTCACTAATGTCGCTTATTTCGCAATGACATCATAACTTTTAATATGTCGACTTCACTTCTTCGCACTCACGCGTCTAATCAAAAATGCATGTCTTTCATTGTGTCGGGGCATAATCAATAAAGCTTATTAAGGAAAGGAAATGACAGAGGGAGAGAAGTAACAGCTTTTCTTTAAAATATAATGATGTAATAGAAATGCATTAGCTGTAAGGAACCACCATGTTCTGTATGTATATGGAATTCCAAAGAAGTTAGTGGATACAGTCATGATCATAAAGCGGCGCGATAGGGCTTACGGCCATTAACGGTAACCGAATTTTTCTGAAGCTTCATTTTTCGCAATCCTAATTTATTCCTCATGATGATGAGGACAATGACCTAACCGTATATACGAAATGCAGTGGTATATATAATATGTATTCTCATTTCGCTACTTACATCATCATCATTCTCAAAGTTAGGGAATTAGGCGAGGCAGCCCAAGAAAGTAGTAACAATATTCGATATTATTCTAGGAGGAATGTAGAAAGTTGAATGAAATAACTCGCCTTCACTTTTTTGTTGGAGGTGACATCTAAACCATTTTGAGTTTCTGTCACCAAAATTAGAACTATATTCCTATTCCGTTTTCCTTCATTGAGCGTTGGAAAGAACGAAGTGTTGATTGAACTAAATTTGTATACGATGCGAGTTGTAAGCAGCAACAATAATATCATTTTCACAGCCATAATTTATCAACTTTCCCTTCTTAGAAACGTCGGCACCCCCAAGGCGTGTGAAATTGGCTATGAATATGAAATGCAGTCTTCAGGCAAACCTCAAATGTAACGAAGCGTGAAAGAATACCAACTCTGGCAGTTTCTTGATGCTCTTGGCAGTGATCGTTATATGATGGTTGGACGAAAATAAAAATCCGAATCTATATCGCCTACTCGAGACGGGCTCGTTATTGGCTTGTCAAGAAAACGGTTGATGGTTGACATTCGAAAAATTAACTTTATTTATAAGAACTATTCTGTAACCCGTCTCTTGTGCAAATGCAAACTGCAACAGTATCAAATCACATTGTCTACTGCATCCAACTCTTCATTGTGTTCCGATGAAAACTGAAATGTTCATGTTAGAGATAGCTTTGTGCTTCCTAGTAGATCGTACCCGAAAATGGAACGAATGTTTTTGAGAAAATTTGTTTACGCAAAGGAAAATTCGTATGTATATGTTTTATTGGTGCAAGGCAGGCAATGCAAGTCGTTATGGGTCTTGTATACTTACCTTGAACCATATCACACACCACGCTTAATATCAAGTGAACAACTTGAATCTTTAGTTTTTATAACATCTTCATCACTGATCAATACATTCACATTATTCATGACATGTTGAAGGACACCTCTTCTCCTATGCAGATTTTCGGAGAAACGTGATATCTGTAGGAAAGGGCAAGCGTTTATTTACCGGATTTTTTCAAATGAATCGGAACATAAGAGCATTGGAAACCTTGAAGATTTTTTAAAATTTGATCTTTTTGCCTACGAATCGATGACTATTATTGTGTATTATGTTTTAGCTTTAATTTTATAAATAATTTCACGAAATCTAAGATTTTTGTCCAGCCCAGCTCTGGAAGTTGTTTTTCGCTTTTCCCAGAAACTGGAAACGTAGACTTTTCAAAGCGTCAAATTTTTGTGTTTGTGAGAACGGCTCAACCAGTAAAGCTTCAAAGGCTTTGGATGTAGCAACACTGTTGCATGTAAAGTTGCATGCATTATTTCTTTATTAGTCGGGTTTCTCCGCGTCTTTAAAATTGCTTTGGCCTTTTGGAGCTTCCTTCAATTATGCTGTCTACATGCATGTAAGTATAGTATCAGTACAAAAGCAATGCGAAGCTGAGTTTTCATTAAGTAATGAAATTTTAACTCATCGCCCCATCTAAACGAAACTCTCATGTAAGAATGATTGAGGAAGACGGAGGTCGGAAGTATAATTAAAGGAGCGTGCCAGTCATCCCATACACAAACGTAGCAAATCGCAATATCTTTGGCTCCTTAGTATGTAGTTAGTGGGATAAGCATACGAATGCGAGAAGGCGAAAGAAATATATAGGGAAAGGAAATTGATGAGCTTCCGTATATTTTTTTTCTCATCATCTTTTGTGCCCCTTTAACCCCTTTTTCTTCATTACGCTCCAAATGTGACAAGAATACGATGATGAGAAGAGTATTTACACTGTTTATCTGCTTTCCCCACAATTTCGTTGAATGTTTTTCTGGAAAAGTATTTATAATATTACTCAGCTCTGAAATATTATGTTCTTCTCACCAGCTCTTACTTTTAATCAGTTTTTATCTCCTCGCAGTTGAATGAACTTTAAGTAGTGTGAAGAGTTTTTTTTATTTGACTGGTACAAAGATGCTTTGCAGCAAGGATATGAAAGCTTTACAGGATTTGAGATGGGCTTGTGAGGCATTAATTTTAAATATCATACTCAGAAGCATGTAATCTGGCTGAGTTTGGTTCGCAAATCTGCACTTCTCCTTTGCCATTTAAGAGGATTTTATAAGAATCCCGAGCAGTAATAATATTTACTTATCGTCAGTACAGTATGTTCATGAGACTGCTAAAAATAACATGGACTTTTTTCTGAAAATGTTATGAAGGTGGCAATTGGCAATGCTGAAAGTAAGCTATGTAATATGAGTTATTATACGCTACTACATGCGTGTATTATATGCGAATGTAGCAATACCACCTAAACAAATATTTTTCTCTAAATTTTAAAGTGCGAATTGAGAGAAAATTGCTTTGATGAATGCGTTTTTATATTCATAATGAGTCTCGAAAACCATTTTAATTGTTTCACTTTTACATTTTAAATATTTTTAGCATATACGTACTATTGACCATAGAAAGAGAAAATTCTGAGCATAATATCCATTTCTGCAAACCCATTCTTTGTTTTTTATTGTCACAATTTCACACATCAGAGTCTTTCCGGAAGAGCAGACCAGAGAAAAAGCTTTGAAAGAGTTGTTGCTGTCTCTTCAAAATGGCTGTAGGAGAGTAGCCGGAGTGTACAGGCGGACTTGAAACTACCACCGGTCCATTTGCAGCTGGAACGAAAGGTGATACGTCGACACTGCATCTATACCTTGGGAAATGAAATCCAGGTACTCGGGATGAGGTCTTTCCGGAACTGAGGGTCTCAGACCAGGTATTTGGAGGTGGGGTTTTGTAGCGATAGGCTTAATTCCAAACGAGGAGTCAGGGTTTTTCTGTGGGATATTTGACACTATAGAAATTTCATCCCCTGTAGCCAAGGTAGGTTGCAGAGCTGCTACAGGTGCAGAGGCCTCAGGTGGCAAAGAGCTAAGATTTTCGGATGGGACAACATTAGGGACTGAGCTTAAGCCTGGCGCTACCCCAGTTTGTGTTAAGGTGCTGGATAGAGGGACCACTGGACTATTATCTACGACCGCAGGAGGTTGATTTGGGGCAACTTGTGTAGCAGGAACTTCTATAGGTGTTTTAGAAGCTGCAAAAACTTCTACGGGTTCTTCAGGTACTACAGGAATTTCTACGGGTGTTTTAGAAGCTGCAGGAATTTCAACGGGTGCTTCAGGCACTGCTGGAAGTTTTGGCACAACCGAAACACTGTTATCTGCTACAATGGGGATTTCTGGAACAGTTTTCACCGCACTATCAACAGGGGTAACTGGTGTAATGGGAAGCTCAGGTGTACTCACAGGTTCTACTTTAACGACGTCACTTATTGCGACTGGCTCCTCCTTGATGACATCATGCACTGGAAAAAGTGGTGTAACTTCATTCATTGGTACGGGAGGGCTTACTGGCAGTACAGGCTCTACTTTCACTAATTCATTAGCAGGAACAACTGGTTCTACTTTCACATCATCAATGGGAATTACTGGCAGTACTGGATCTATTTTGACGATGTCATTAATTGGGGATATTGGCTCCACGTTAACGACATCATTAACTGGAATAACTGGTTCTACTTTCACCACACTACTGACGGAATCACTGCGCTCAACTTTCACAGATTCAATCAGCAAGGGGCTCATTCAAGCGACACTGCATCATTTGCAAGGGTACCTCTCGACCAATCAGTGTACAGCCAAGAGGTCTCACCGTATCTTACAGGCAGTCATTTTTCTGCGCTACAGCCAAGAAGAGGGTCTACCTTCCACTGTATCATCATTTTAGGCTACCAGCAAATGGCTTCTACGGGCTCTACCTTCAGCTACATATCATTTGTACAGCAACTGGCTCGAACCTTCACGACTCAATTCTGACTACAGCAAGGGGCCTCGACTTTCACTACACGTCATTTGGTTCAGCAACGGGTTCTACCTTCACGACATCATTAACATGAACTACTGTTCTACTTTCACCACAACCTACTGTATTGGAATCACGGCTCACTTTCACGACATCATTCTTGATACAAGCAAGGGCTCAAACTGTCACGACATCAGCCAAGGGCTCCACGTTCACGATCTGCAAACGGACTTCACGTTTCCACAGACATCAATTGGGTTTCAGCAAAGGGCTCCACTTTAACGGGCATACTAGCAACGGGCTTCTACTTCACGACATTCATTTGTATGCACCAAGGGGCTCCACGCTTAACGGACATCAATTGAACATGAACTACTGTTCTACGTTCACGGACATTTATTGTGGTACTGCAAGGGGCTACCACCTTCCCGACATCTTTGCAGAGCATATGGCTCCACCTTAAGCGACAATCACTTAACAGTGAACTACTGTTCTACTTTCCACGACATCATTTGGTACGCAAGGGCTCCACCCTTCACGACATCATTAAGGCAATAACCGGCTCACCTTAACGTTATTAACCGTAACCACTGGCTCACTTCACGACGCCATTCGGACGGGCTCTCACCTTTCACGACATCATTGCTAACGGCGCTCTACTTTCACGACATCACAGGGGGCCTCCACTTCACATCTGCAACGGGCTTCACTTGACGATCATTTTACAATTGGTCAGCAAGGGCTCCACTTTAAACGGACACGTCAATTTTGGCTAACCTTCAGGCTCATTGGAGCAACCTTCACGACATCATTTGGCATAGTATGGCGCTCCACCTTAACGATGTCATTTTGTACAGCAATGGGGTCAACTTTCACGACATGATTTGGTACAATGGGTGCTACTTTTACGATGTCATTCGTTGGAGCCACGGGATCTAAAACAATTGGTGGATGATCAATGGCGACATCCGCTGTTGGAGCAGAATCGTCAACTTTCTCGACGCTGAGAGCTGAATTTAACAAATCAACTTTATTTTCTGAAACTGTTGCGTCTGCGTCTTTCTTTGAAACTAGTGGATTCACTTTTTCCAAATCACCATTAGATATAGCTTTCTGCTCAACCAATTCTAAATTCTCTGAAGGTTTAGTATCGACTGAAATGGGTGCCGCAACTTTAAGAATGTTTGGAGTGTCAGATATTGCATTCTTTATCCGAACCGGTTCAACATTCTCAGTCTGGACAGGTGGAACGATGTCAGCATCAGTATGGACTTTCATTGGAATTGCACCTGGGCCGACAACCTCTGGATCCACATGTTTTTCAGATGGCACACCTTCAATGTTCTTGTCCGTTGAGACGACACTCGAACCATCACTTGACAGCAATACATCACCATCAAGAATTGGTTCTGGTAGTGACTCCTTCAATACATTTGCAGTCTCGCGAGAGGTGATTTGGGAATCCGGTAACTCAGATTGTGTTGTAGGCGGTTGGACGGAAGGATGGGCTGTCTTTTCTTTATCCGTTTCCACAAGTACAAGAGTATTCGTCACAGTGGGATTCGTCACACCTTTGTTTGACACAATTGGAGCAACAATCGATCGTGTCATGTCGTTATTTTCGCTGCCTTTGAAACCAACTATGGAATATTTGTTTGGTGGGCTAGGGACTACTGCGTTTCTGACGTGATTGTCAGTTTCTTGTTTCATTAATGATTGATCCACAGTGTCAATTCCAGTTCTCTGAATAAAAGTGATATTAGAAGCTTTATCAAGTGGGGAACTTGTCTTATTACCCATTATCTGATGTTTCCCCAAGTTGGTTGGTGAACGAAAAGTTGTTTCATCCAAAGTTACTTCCATTTCTTTTCCAATCTTTTGTTGCTCAACATTCTTACCAACTTTTTTCATATCCCCAACACTTTCTCCGGCAACGAGATTTTCCTGACTTTCACCTAAACTGAAACTTTTCTTTCTGATGTCTGTTTCCGCCTCTCTATCTCCAACCGGTATAGTATCTAAAGGACGTTTCTCCAACTTGTTTGCAAGCCCACTAAAGGATAGTTCCGTTTTTGCAGGAAATGGGGCATTATTGGATATGAGTGGAGATATTGGCTTTGCTCCGTCTTCAGATATTTCTTCCCCAGAAATCAGTTGGTTTGCTGCTGGTGTTTTCGATGACAATGTCCGTTGAAGTTTTGGAGCACCCTCCGAGGTCAAAGACATATCTACCTCTAGTTCGGGCGTGGGCAGTGTCCCTTTGATCGGCTCCGATTTAGTTTCTCCTGCTGACAAAACATTACTCTGTAACTCTGACTTGGTGGCTGTTCCCAAAACCTCTGCGTTGTACTTTTTGTTTTCATCGGAATCTTCTATCATGGTCAAGCGACGGGGTGTCTCATGATTGGGCTCGTTCCTTTCATTTGGAAGGGCTGACAAGGGGCTAGCAACTTTGACACTGTTACCAGTATCGAGTCTACCAGGTAGAATATTGGCTTTAGTAGTTTCAGCATATAACGTTTGAACTGGCTCAGCGTTTCCAGCTAGTGGTTTGTTTTCTGAAAACAAAATTCAAATTATTACATAACAGCATACATACATAAGTTTCAGGGTTTGCTCTCTGTTTATTTGTGCATTGTACTTTCTCCTTACCCAAAACATGCTTTTGTGATGATACTTTGAGCTCAGCATCCTTTTCGTTGGCAGCCATACCAAAACTCAAGCTTTTCTCTGCTTGCTCCTTTGAACTTGCTCGGGAAGTGGATAGAGTTTCATCTAAAAGTAATTTCAGAGTGCTTCCAGCGTTTAGAGAGTCCTGGTTTTCACTTGCAAATAACGTTGGATTGCTCGTTAAAGAGCTGTAATTGACGGGGTTCAACTTTCCTCCCTCCTTCTCAATTAAAGGTTGTGCAGCAAGGTTAAGGTTTTCAGGGTTGCTCTCAGTCAACTCCTCATTGTTTCTTGAGACGGGGATATTGGGCAATACGTCATGGGCTCCATTGTCTTGATCAATATTTGAGGATAAAGAAGGTGAAGGAGAGACAAGGTTAATACTATTCAAGCCTGCAGCATGTGCTTGATTCTTGTCTTGGTCGTTGCTCCTTTCATTTTCTTCAGTAATGGAATCATTCGCTGGAATAATGCTTTCAGTTGGTGGAATGTAATAAGCTGATTGTAATATTATTGGTGCTGCGGATGCTTTTTCAACGTTTGGGGTAATGGAAATAGGATTATCACCACTAATAGCTTCATCCAACCTTACATCATCATTTCTTTCCCCGTGACTTTGATGGATTGGATGCAATGGGCTAAAATTTAACGACGTAATACTTTCAGCATCAACAGTCCCAACATTTTTATCCGAATCTCCATCATACCTCCAATCAAAATTGTAACTGGGATCAGGATAAGGATAAAATTCTTCGTGATCTTCATCATCATAAGGATTTTCAGTTCTGGCTGATCGACCCGGTATCATTGGGAATGTATAAGAATTAATTCCAAACTGATCCATTTCTAAGTCTGACCTCGCGTGCCTACTCAACAGTCGCTCTGTGGTGGAAGGATTTCCTGAAGAAATTTGTTCCACATTGGGATCATTCTTGGTGGTAGTTGTGTTGTGTCTGATAATTATCATGTCTGATCCCGTTTCCAAAGCCTCAGTCTCAGGTTCAACAGGTAATATAGTTGTTTCCGGTAAGCTGGGCAATGGACCGATTGTTGTAGTGGAATGTTGTTGCTCAACTCTTTCTATCAGTTGTCCTGTTTCCTTTAAAACACTAGGTTGGGCAGCATCTTTCTCCAAATCACTTGTTGTGGTTGTCCTTGTGTCGACGTTAAGTTTCCTAAGCCCTCCAGCAATGAAGAAAATGGGTTTCTCCCCCGAAATATCAAAGTCTTTCATTATTTCCTGCATTTGGTCCATGTCCTCCCGCTCCGTCATTCTGATCAACCGAAGAGTAAATTTCTGCCGAAACTGGCTCAACTGACGCAACATTTTCTCCAGTAGACGTGTAAGCCTTTGCAAAGCCTCCAGGGGATTTGAAGAAGGAGGCTGAGTTGTATTTTTGACATTTGCTACTTGAGAATGGTCCACTGATTCCGCTGCTGCTGCTGTTTCATTTGAATTATGTTGATGCTGCTCCAACTGTAGTTCAGTTTCATGTTCTTGTGCTGCTATGCCAGACTCGGCAATATCTCGCCTACTTCTGTTTCTCCGCTGGAGTAATGTAACAGCTTTATTTACCAGTGTTTGACTGGGGTCAGTCATATCGTTAGTATTCTGTGGCTTTCCCTCTGCTTTCTTGTAAGAATCCTCATTATTTCCTCTACTCACGTAGGGAAATGGAACTCGATAAGGAAGATCGAATGGTGTAGTGGTGTGCGTATTGCTTTCACTTGGTTCTGTAATTCGAGTAGTGGGATTCCCTTCCATGTCTTGATTTTCATCGTAACGGCCTTTCTCCACTTCAATCAATACGCTGGGAATGGGTGCATCAAAACTCTGCACTGCTGGGGTGACTGCCGGCACTAAAATCAGGCGTAGTCTCAAGTTTGATGTTTTTTGAAGTGAACACACTCTCTACTTTCCCTTGATGGCCCTTCGCACCATTTCTGCCAACATCATCACTATTATCATGAGCTGATGAAGAAACGGCCAAGACCGTTTGATCTTGTGTGTGAAAGAATGGCTTCTTGTTCTTCTTGTTGTGTAATACTTCCTCTCTCCGTTGTTCCTTCGTTCTCATTTACTTTGTTGTAGTTTTGTCTTTCTATGTTTCGAAGTCGACTTTGTTTTATGGCCAAATAATCTAATGGCGATAGTGCCCATTTCTGTTCCCTCGTAGAATCAGATGAGGTTGCATCATGGGAAGCAGCTTTTACAGTTGATTTTACGGGAAAGGATTCTCCAATTCCAGTGTACTGGAGGCGAGGATGAAGCTGTGATGTACTAGCAGCATGAGAAAAAGTTAGAGGTGATGGTGGGCTCAGTTCATCTCTTAAAGATTCCTCTGGTGTGGTAGTCATTGAATAAAAGTAAGATCCCAATGAATTATCGAAACTTGGCTCGCCCTCGTTCCCATTATTTCCACGTTGGAGGCTACTAACCCCTTTTGAACCATGACCCAAGGCATAGTCATCTGTAAAAATAAGTATATGAAAAGCCTCTTAGGGTTCTCGTGTGGTATTTAAAAATATCATTTATCTTATTCGAAGTGCTATTACGAAAGCGATCAATACACCAAGTACTACCAAAAACGACCCTTGCTGTACACTCAGGACCATAAGTTGCATGATAGATGCTTCTGCAAATAAGCTTTCCAATTTATGGGTTTCAGACTGGCTGAGTGTGTTGGTCTTATCGCTCTATACTTTCCATAATATATCATTTATATCGAGATTTGGAGCTTATATAAGCTTGCGATGAATTAAGACATTGAGTAAGTATAGTTTTAGGTCATCCTCAAAAATTTTTGGAATATAATATCTCCCTAACAAAAACCTTTAACACATAAATACACTATACACGTTGTGTTCTTATAATAATTACTCTCAAATTGTTCCTAGAAATGAGCATCATGGTCAAGTACATGTATAAATACATTTTTGTAGTAGTGGATCATGATCATGCCGTACGCAGTTTTTTGTCAACCTGAAAATATCAAAAGGATTCCCGACCGTTCCACGAAATCGAGTCGGGAGCAACTTTAATGAGTTTGGAGTTAATAGAAATTTTATGAGAATATTTGAACCTCAGCCACGTGTATAATATAATAATGATAGATAGTGTGTTCATCTTATGCTCATGTAATAACTAGAGGTCTGCAGTGCGAATCACTTGTTGTTGTAATGAGTGATGCCCTTCTTCCAACTATCGATCGGATTCGGTTCCATGAAATAGATACCACATTTGCCCTGTCCTTCAAACCACAATGCTTCATGTTTGTGATAACAATGCGTGGAAACAAGTGTCGTCAAAAGAATTTCATGTATCTTGCACGTCGTCTTCGTGGAACGTAAATGTTGGAACAACGAAAGAAAACAGTAAACAACAGACGTCAATCTGGACACCCTTGTATCGCTCACATCTAAGGATTACTTGAGCATATCTTCTTGCGTTCTCGCGTCTAATTGCTAAACAAATATTCTTCAATTTAGAGATCACTCTAGAAAAGGATTTCTGGTCTTAGCGTCAGTAAAAAAGGAATTCCTTGTTGTTCACGAAGCATAAAAACGGGAGGGTGCTAGTTACAAAAATTCTTTTTCTGAGGAGAATTTTATGGATGTAGTGGGGTGTCTGCAAAATATGGTGGTGAGCAGTGAACGAGCACGTATTTTCATATACATATAGGCGTACATACATACATATATCTTTCTACCATCCAGCAGCTCTAGTTCTTCTCGACATGTCAAATAAGTTAGCAACAAGAAGGTATTAAAGATAATTTTGATGGGTGAACGTGACTGATGTCACAAATGATTTTTTTTACATACGTTCAGTACTGCGTTTAAAACTGTTTTTCGCAATGATACGGGAAATGTCGGTTTTTCAAAGAGTAACAATGACACTCACCACAATGTGTGTTACTGCGTACTATCAAGTCACGCCACGCTGTCCTAAAAACGAACGCGTTCTGTAACTTTTTTTGCAAACTGGTAACGCGTTGAGCTACTTCTTGCTTATCTATACTGTATTTTGACGTATATCAAGTAGGTTGAGGTTGAGTGCTTTTCGCACGTTACTAAAAACATACATATGCTCGGAACTATGAATGTAAATATAAGTCTACACACAAGATGATATGCAAAAACCATGTTACAGTGGATCCAATAAAGACATGCCACAATAGATAAATTTATAAGGCATCTTTTTTCCGAATGCCAATATTATTTCGGCTCTGTTTTGTTGGGTGAGACAAGAACGTTCTGTAACAACGTCAGTCATATGCTCATCATTTAAGGTTGAAGTTGAGTGTGTTGAGATCAATATTTATGCTGCCCATACCCAATTAAAAGCACGAAAAACTTCCTAAAAAAGTGCATAATGCATATATTTCGGTCACAGTTCTGTTAAACTACATGTTTTTTAATTGGCCATAGATGAAATGGTGAAATCTACTCATTTCTTATGAATATTTCGAGCTAAAATATTTCCGAAACGATAAAACGATACATCGATACATGGTTCACTCATATTTCAATCATTATTATTCTTTAGCACTAGTACTGTAAATCGATTTTAAAAAAAAGTTAAACCTCTGAAGCATCCCTATTAAAAATTTGAAGCCTACATAAATGTGACATCTACTCGTATATCAACACCAACTGTTTCATGCGAACTTGTAGCGACAGTGCATGTAAACGTAATATATGCGTGATTATGAATCAATCTTATTTTTACATATACTTTTCAGATGAGTTTTCAAGCGGATATTAAAAATTATGTATTTTCTCTTTATATAAACATGTATGCTTTCTTTGTAAGTACATATATGTATATATATTTGTTACTATCGAGTACTTGCTTATAATTAATGAAAGACCGCTGAATTGGGTAATGTGGCTTACCAACTGCAAAGTTTCCCTCGCCTTCGTCGTCTATTTGATCGAAATCCCACAAATTTGTATCCTGCTGGGTTGAAGAGCTCCTTAGAGTGCTTAATGAGATGGTTTTCGCAAAAACGTGACCTTGTTGCAGCAATACAACCACACAGAGTAGTACAGTTGGAGAGACCCACGATACCTATAATGAGTTGACAAAAACCAGCAAACTTTGTATTTTTCGCACTAAGAAAAATTTTCAAAACGTAACCATCCGGAAGTAATTTATGGTTGTAATCTTATTAAAATGAATAACGCAACAAATCTTACAAAACCCTAATCGATATATTGCTATTGGAGAATGCACTGAGGGAGTTCAATGATTTACTTACATTCTCAGGTCTCCCCATGGCTGAGACTTTATTCGTTAAACTTGTCCCGTTTCACAAGAGTAATGGATGAGAAACCAAAAACTTTGTTACATATATGAGCTAATAAGTATAAAGGATCACGAATCACTTCTTCACTTTACCTGAACCAGAAAAATACTGCGTTTTTTCTAACAAATAAAATGTTGGAAAACTTTGCTAACAAATCATGCCTTAAGGTGTCTATTAACGATTCCCTCAAGAATTTTACTAATAACAAAAAATGCCTAGTTTTTACATTACTTTCAAGGAGATTATAGAGATGAATATGCCATGCCCTTACATAACATGGAAGAGATACAATTTAACCTGCATCTATAGGCAAGTAAAAGGGCAACCGATTCCTTTTTTACGGTTTCACTTGTTCGAGAAGGAATTCCAGGTTATGATGATTACCAAAGAAGATGTACCCATTTCACTTTTTATTGAACCAAGAAAGTCTACCTCAGCATTTTGGAAAGTAACCAAAGCCGCAGGTTAAGGTATTACGACAACGTCAGGGTATCAGAAAGTTATTATTATGCTGGACTTTGGGGTATTGTTGATCTAAAATTCTTAGGTAAAGTACCATTTTTCCTTTCATAAATTATTTTCACAAATACCTGCCTACCTACTCGACAGTTGCATAACTGCATATTGCACTCCATATAAAAATATATATGTACCAAACTTGCAATACAAAAAAGTGAGGTCTTTATATCAGAATCAGAGAACCACTTTTGGGTACGGATCAGAGTTAAAAAATCGTTGACCTGCAAAGTAGTTATATAGTAGGCCGATCAGTAGTATACCAGAGGGAAAAGCTATTCATTATTTTCTTAAAAAAAGAGATCTATTGTGGGTTTACCTTTACGAATCTTCTTACGTGAAGCTGTTTGTGACAAGTGTTTTGAAGGTATAAAGGGATTCCCAAATTTCCCTTTTTACCTTGAGATGTCAACAATTATTTTGTTGAGAAAACATATCTACCAACTAATTCTCCAGATTTTGGGTTAGGTAAGAGATCATGTATTGTTCCGGATCCGCATGAAGACAAGTTAAGGTCTAGGCCAGTGAGCTAGGCCCATCATGGTTGTGTGCGTATTTCTATTTCATTCAGCCTATATACAAATATACATATACCTGTATATTGTACTCTCACTAGCATAATATGGGAAGTTGTAATGAAACCGAAAGTTTTTATATTCCCTTTTTTCTTTGTGTAAAACTGCTGGTGTTGTGATGTTTTCGTAATGTTTTTGTTATTTTTGTTATATGGATATTTGACTTATAGATGCTTGTTTATTTCTATCACGTAACGTACTAACATCACGAAATAAAATCGCTGATGACTACAGTTTGTCAATGTTAATATCTTTCAAAGTACTTCTCATTGTTGAGGTCTTCAATCTAACAATAGTTGTTCAATAATAAGCATTTTGGTGAAAGCATCTTAACGCGTTTGGTTTAGCCTTGATCTGAGACACTTACTATAAGTTTTTCAACTTAAAGTCCATAAAACTCGATATTTCCAAATTCTAGCCAAGTAATGTTTTATTTTATTTCATGAAGTGACATACAGGTTTGGATAATATACTGTACTAAACCTCGCCACGTGGAGGCTTACAAATGGTAGATTTTGGTGGGGGTTGATTGTTGGTATACTTCATTGGAGTAGCCAACCGAAGCTTAAGAGCAACGAAACAGTTACATATATACTTATTTTTTTAAATTCTTTATTGCTTAAACTATGTATTTGTGGAGGATGTACATTTAGTAAATATGAATCTATTTCTAAGTTAAATGCTGCAAACAGACAAAATAAGAAAGCAATGAAAACGAAAAATCATGTCTGCAACATTCCGGAGTTTTCGGGATGAGGAAGTATGTTGCTGAACAAACTTGCTATCATATGAAGTAATTGTAGGTGTAAATTCGTGCCGTGGTCACGTTTTAAATGTCAAGTATCCTTGTGTTTGTCTACTCAACCAAGTAGTAAAATTCAACCAGCTATTGTTATGATTTTCGGAGAAAGCAGCAGTCATCAAAATCTCAGCAAGTAATATTAAACAAGGTATGATGTATTAGAAAGTCACGCGAAATTTTGTGAAGACAGCTTGCTGTCTCTGCAGAGGAGTGGATCTCTTGGATCGGCCTACACAAATCAGTTCAGCTGTTGGAAAACTCAAGCTACGTTTACATTTATGTCTGTCTTTCCAAATTTACGCTTATCATTTATGTGTTGATGTCTCTTTATTTCATTTCCGTACTTTTTGTGCAAAGTTGATTTTGTGTAGGGGCAGGAAGATTTGTCTTTTAATTTTCCACTTACGAAATTACACAGAAAAACGACTTTTACTTTGTATAATATGTATGCCTTATACTAACTGCCAAGTGCAGGAGTTTTTGTCCGAGATATTTATGAATCATAAGTTGACTAATTCAAACAAACACTTCATGAGACCTGAGAACCAGCTTATTATACTTTTTTTATACATTTCGAATATCTCAAGGGCAAAAGTTTAAATATGGTTGAAAAAATACTGCAAATTCTTTTGTACTAGTCAGTCATTCAATTTTAACAGCATAATATGCTTGTATTAATAGTATTAGAATTTACACTTGAGGCAGAAATATACGTGTCTTTTACATTAATTGTGACCGCAACCAAACCAGTTGCATGAAATTCTTTGGCTGACTAACTGACTGATTAATAAGACCTTATCCCTTGGTGAAAACGTATTACTAGAGAATTTTAGTATGATGAAAATAAAGGGAAATGTTGAACTTGACAAAATAATTTGAGTGCAGTCGTAAATTTCCTTCATTTGTATTCGATCTGTATGCAATAATTTTCACAGATCCAAGTCTTTCCCAGTTGCTTTGATTATATGTAGCACCGTGGTAAATGTTTCAGGTTTTGCTATCGTATGACATGTCACGCATATAAATAAATACTCATGGATTTGTACGTAGCTGATAGACGCATCATAATTGGAAGTAAGTATTTACTTCTGCAAAATTTCTACTAGAAGTATCAGCACATGGAAAGAACAAGGAGCACCCTTTGAGTTAGAGTAACATACATTCCACATGTTTGCACATTCTGAGGCAAACGCTCTCTCCATTTTCATTATCTTTTTACACAATTTCCGACACCTCTTTGGGAACAATTATCAATGAAATCTTTAGGTTTCTCCAGAGATGTAAAAAATCCATGGATAATATATTACTAGCCATGGATAATGAATATAATGGATAATTTGATAATAATGGCTAAATTGGAGAATATGGATAATGAACATTATACATAGTAAATACACAGGCTAAAATGGATAAAATGGATAGTACATACTAAATGTACACATACTGATATATATATCCCATATTAGTCTTGTTGTTCACATAAGGACATTTACATAATGAGATATATAAAGATCCGTATCCAATATCCACAAGTATTAGAATATCATTATGTATGACATCATGTACACAGCAGCAATCCTATTACTAGAATTTAAACTGTACCTTGTTTTTTGCATTACGATTGTTAGTTATAAAAACGTTTTACTGTTGTATCGGAATTTGATCAGTGCCAGCAATAATTATAGTTACTCAAGAATTTAAACTTTACCTTGTGTGTTGATAAGTCATGAGATTGTTAGTTATAAACGATTTACTGCTGTGTCGGGGTTATATCAGTGCCAGCAGTAAATATGCTAATAATGCGGATTTGGTTTTAATATATGCTAGCTGAAAGACGAGAAAACCAGAACATGTTTATTGAATAAATAAGTTTATTTACAGCAAGTGTATACATAAATATCCCATCGTTACATTTTATCAAGTTATCGTTATCACTATTAATTCATAAGAGTACAAAGAAGCGCATCCTTTTTATTTTATATCATCCAATAATGTTCATTTTACAGTTTTTTGATTTCATTAAACATCTTGAGAGTACCTCGCATATGATTTCGGCTTTGTTTTGGAGTTTTTCAGCCACATAAATGTCAGTAAAAAGTTTCATCGTATAAATGCTATCTACATCTGCACTGCGCACCTTTCTGAATATCTTTCTTGAAATAATGCATTACAGGTGAACGCAATCCAATTTTTCCGGAATCTTTAACGAAGTACTCATGTAAATCGAAAACATCAAAGTTACCCTTTTCCAATCCAATGCTTCAAAATCACTCCACTACCTATCATAACGACTAATTTGCCAGCAAAAAGTTCTGAAAGTTTAGCTCTAACAGTTTCAATTGCAATTCCATTTATAAAATCGGTCACTCTAAATCCAGTTTTTTGTTTCGCAACTTCCGTAAGGTAGACCGATTTTGGATCGTGATAGATAGTCCTTTTGTAAATGGTTTTCCCTTCATAGGATGACACTGAAATGCTGCTTTGTTGACACATCGCGGAGTCTTCTTTCTTAATCCGGTAGCCGATAATGTTGGAAACCATTTCGCAGTCCATGGAGATTATCCGTTCCTTTGGATAAGCTGTCCACCACCCTACTTCCGCTGGCACTGGCCTAGGCTCGACACAGCGTTTTCGGGATGGAGCAGCTTTACTCGAGCTTCATATGTAAATGTTGATTTGATACTTTGTAATTCTCCAGCACGAAAGTTTTGGAGAGATACTTTGATGAATCCAACCAGATCATAAGCAGTCGCAGTTGCCGTCCAGCTAATTATTGAATCCTACATCATTTAAAAACAATCAATGTGTTAAGTTTTAGTTTCAGTATTCATTCACGGTCGTATTTTAACATCCATAAGTATAAACAATTGTTACCGATGAATCCAACTCCCACCAGCCGTCTTCGTTTGTTTGTAGACTATCAGCTGTAGGTTGAGTTGAAAACTTCCCTTTCTTCTTTAACTTCGAAGCGATGTTTTGGACATCTTTAATTGATAATATGGGCAAGTTTCCTAATAGCATCCTCATGAAATCCATACGGTTTTCCTTACTACACGTCCTTGTAAACTCCACATACTCCAGCTGTAAATGTCACACAAATAGCTGTGTCTGGAGTTCGCTCAGTGCCAGCATCATATATATTTCATTTAAAGTATATTCAAAATTTCATACCTTCGTTGGTTAACAATGGGGACCGAAATCAGAACTGAGTTATGGATTTTTCTTTGGCGAAAAGTAAAAGAGTTTTTGAACACGTTGGTTCACTGCTTGAGCAGATTTTTTGTCGAACCAATACCTAAATAAAATTATCCTCATTATGTAAAATAATTTCATAGAAATAATTCCTCATTTTTCCAAACTTTTTGTAACATATTGTATACATGTTTGGTCGATGAAACAAGATTCCTGATCGAATTTATTTTCACAATTTCATTTGATTTAATTTAAATCCCTCTGGAAAAGCACTGAACCATTTCCTACCAAATGCACATGCGTTGTATGGAGTCCATCAATAAGGACAGTCGCTGCTAAATGATTTTGAAATGTTTTGTCTTTTCTCGAGCAAGGGCATCCATGCATGATCTTTTGAAGCTCGTGATCTACAGTAAATTGAAAGTCTTTTTTCTCCAAGATGCAATGTTTTATCTCTGACTTATAAATTCCTGAGGAGTAATTTGCCTATAAAGGGTTCCTCTTGTACGAATAAATAAAAATAAATGTTTTTTTCACTAGTGCATAAAAATCTAAGTGAGTTCATGGAACATGGCTCCAAACCACTTTGATCCAATAACGTCAAAGATCTAACAAAAGGATCCGGCGAGTAGCAGAAAGTAATCGTTATTAAAGGAAATTCGTGAAGAAAAAGAAGCAGAAGAAGAAGAAAAAGAGGTGTGGAAAGGAATTGAATAAGACGCATTGGCTCATACGTTCTGAATTTTGGATGGATTTCCACGTAAAGATGAACGGCTTCAGAATAAAAGCCATTCTAAATAACAATGTTCTGCTCAATAAGTGACTAAAAATATTCAATTTACTTGAGGTAAACTGCAAAGAAAGCTTGTAATCCATGAAAAACTAAGCATTATTATCGCTTGTCGCTTTGCCCCGCAATTCCAAGTTGTTTCTAAACTGAAAGTATCTGTCCAAGCTGATTAACACTAGGAGACCGAGAAAGCGTAGG
>LJIJ01002179.1:0-30239 GCA_001718145.1 Orchesella cincta
AAATAAAAACAGTCACAGGAACCAAATGTTATCAATAGAATGTTAAAGATCTATACACGCAAAACTGCTCAAAATTTACATTACAATAAAATCGAATGAACTCCAGAGCCTAGTTTGATGATGTTGATGATTTTAAAACAAATTTATGGAAAGGGTCGTCTTCTATTAAAACGTTTTAAAATACTTTATAAAGCTCCAATGTATGTTTATTTCAGGATGCAATATTTAGTATATTTTAAAGTTGGCCAATGTTTTGATTTGCTAATATTGAGGCTATTTAGCAAATAATGGAAAAAACTCATCGATATGTAATTCTTGCTAGTAAGTCATTTTTTATGCAGCAGAGTAAATCAGAGGAACAGCTTCAGACAAAGCTTCAGTGACTCAGAATTCACATGATATGAAAAGATAGGCTGGCTGCAATCAACGTGCATAATATGTTGTTTAATATCTTGATAGGAGAACTAATGAGGGACTCGCATATATAATCATCAACATGTGGACCTGCCACCAACTTGACCTACAAAAAACATAATTAGTTATTGAGCAGAAGACAACCTTAAAAATGTTCACCTAGCAGCCGGCTTTTGAGTAGCACGTTGAATACTGAATCACATTGCATAATATGTTGTTGATTCTTCATGATTTAGAAGCGTATTATTGTTTTTTTCAAAAGTGATTGCAAGTCTGTGAATTGATTACATGTATGTTCTACATGATTTCCAGAAATTTGCTTGCAATTTCGTCCAAAAGCCGCACCAACTGGTTTCAGTAGTCTAAAACAAAGAGAATGACGCTGGAAAATATTGTTTGTAAGGGATGCATTTATTTTTTGACTCTTTCGTTTAGACTTGGCTTGAATTTCACAAGTTATGCTTGATTTGACTGCACCCTACGTCACTCCAGAAATGACATAATGAGATTCGCACCGTTTATTAGGTACAATGCAAACAGAGATTTTTACGTCAATGTTTCAATAATCAGCAAAATATTTTTTGGTACCCTCTTCATTTCAAGTCGTTAGTCAGTTTGGTTTTTGGCTTTGAGTGGAATACTCAACTGTTTCTTTATCAAGTAATTTCAACCATTTTCGCAAAAAATGAAACAGTCCAATTTTTTTGTCATTTTTAGCTCTAGCTGCTTTTCTAGTTGGTTGTAATGTGAAGGCAATAAGTGTGGAAAAGTATTTGACACTCACATTAAGTCAGAAAACTGCTTTGGACGAGGTAAGTTTTCTCAAGACCATCGTACAAAATAGTTTCTAAATTAGTCAACTAAAAATATATTTTAATGAATGTTATTTGCGAGCTATAGTTATTGATAATTATATTTAATCAGTTTAAAGATAAAGTTATGCCCACGTTGAAAGACAATTACATGAAGCAAGACACTTACCTCATTCAGTGGCTTCGAGGTTTGTAAAATTGTTACACTTCATACCAAGTTTTTGGTGAATTACGAATGCATATTTATCAACTTTTTATCAATTACAGCTCAAAAGTTTGACATCAACTCTGCTGAAGCAATGCTACGCGAGGTAAAAAAAGTCACAATGACTCAACATGACGGTGTTTATAGGCTTTTTTTTTTTTACCAGAACTGAAATGGAGAGAGGAAAATGGGATAGACAACATTACGAAGGAAGACTGGAGTGACATGACCATAGATTATCCCTTCACGATTGATACTTACGATAAAACTGGACGCCCAAGTACGTCACCAAGACTAATTCGTATTGAGGCATAAAATAAGCATATTTATGATTTAAAATGGGGCAAATGAAGAATTTTATTTCTTAGTTGGAGTAATTGACATCTACGATTGGAACACAAGGGGAGCTGTATTGAGCGGAAAAGGAGCTCGACTTCATCGCTACGATATCAGTATCGTGGAGAACATCACCAGGCAAATTTACGAGCTACAGGAGAAAGGAATGCATGTAACACAAGTGGTGATTATCGGAAGCGCTGATGGATTCAATGTTGTTCAGCACGCGTGTCCAGTCTGCGTCCCAATCTGGATCCAGTTTGTCCAGGTCATTGAAAGCTATTATCCAGGAGCGCTAGACGAGCTCATTATTATTGACGGTGAGCATCATGACAAATATTTTATCATAATAAAATATTGAAGTAGTGTAGGAAGTGAAATGACACCCACATCAAATTTTTAACAACACCTGCAATCCAAATCTTAATGGAAGCATTGAAACCCTTTTTCTCACAAAACACAAGAGAAGCAATAAAAGTATTCGGTCCAAATAGAGCCAACTGGATGGATTATTTAGATAAAAAAATAAGTAGGGAAGAACGAAGGAAGCATTATGGGAGCACAAAGCCACCACTTGAATATTAATCTGATGCAGAAGAAAAGTTAATAAACATGTTCATTTATTATGTTTAACGAAACAGTTATTACTCTTGCTAACTTAATAAAACCTCTTGAATGCCGATGTGTGATTTTTTGGCTTCATTTGTATAATCATGGAAAGTAGTGATAAACCAGTAAAAATTTGAGTAACTCAGACTTCTAACGTGTTGGTTCTGAACAAGTTGCAATTCTGAGTTGAATTTGGCATACAATTTGTATATGCAGAAATGATGATTTGTTTTTCACTTATTACACATTTTCATAGCATAATCAAGAGCAGTTTAAAAGAATTTGACGTGATAAATAATTTGGCAAAACATGACAGCCAGCTTTTTAATTAGAACATAAATACTAAAATGCATTATTTTATTGGACATGTGCAGACTGAACCATGTGTTTTTAAAGCTTTTCACACAAAGAAACATATTAACGATTCATTTCTGTGTTTTGTATGATGTCGAGACATATACCCGTGCTGTTGTTCAAAACTGTATAAAACTGGTTTCTGGAGTCCACCCAAGGAAAATATAGTGGTAGTAAAATATTTATATAGTGAATGAGTGCATTACATTTCTGACAGCTTGAGTTATTCAGGAAGCAGCCAGATGAAAATCTCACCCAGTTTATTAGGTACGGTGCAAAGCTGCGTTTTTACTCACACTGTTCATGACGATGATTGCATGAATTTGTGCAACATTTCCTTCCTTCCTATCAAAACACAATTAGTCTTGTTTTTAATTTAATGCGAAAAACTATTGCTAAAATTTTGTAAACATGTCATTAACACATTTACACACTCTGTTTTCAAGTTTTGCTGGTAAACATAATCGGACAATTGAACGAGCGACAACAACTGGGGATGAATATGACGCAGGTCGTGATTCTTGTAAACGCTGCTAGTTTCAATGTCGTTCAGCATGCGTGTCCTGTCTCCCTCTCTAGTTGGATCCAGTTTGTCCGCGTCATTGAAAGCTACTATCAAGAGGTAGTTGACGAGATTACCATCATTGAAGGCTACATAAATTCCAGCAACAGCCTCATATTCTTATAGCCAAAAAGATTTAAAATGATTTTTATTTTCATTTCGGCAGCAACTGCAATTCAAATCATGTTGGAAGCGTTGAGACCCCCTTCTCTCAAAGAATACAAGGGAAGCTGTTAAAAATTTTGGTTCCGATAAAAGTAAATGGATGATTTAAAAAATAGCAGCATGGAGGAACAAAGCCTCCAACCGAGAAATAAAATGATTTCTTTTGAAATAAAACTCAATATAAATAATTTAGTAGCACACTTTTCACTTACTTGAGACTTCGTTGAAATGCCATAATAAAACTGGTTTTACCAAATCTACCCAACAAAAGCTAATGATTAGGGAAAAAGATAACTAGACGAATTTATGATGATTATAAGACACCTTTGAGGCTGACTACGTCATGTTATAAAATTTTGTAGCTTTCCTAGAAGTAACCTAGCTTTTCTTACATGGTGTGAACTAGAAAAGAAACCGATTGGTATCTCATCAGGTTAATTAGGTATATTAGGATCCAAAACAGGAAGTTTTCCATCATGTTCCAGAACATATGTATATTTGTAGCCATTTCCTTTTTCCATGAACAATCAGTCTGGTTTTTAGTTTTGAGTGGAAACCTGCAACATTCGTAACTTCCATATTTTCACAAACGTCGAGAAGATGTCACAAACAAATTTATTGACGGGGTTTTTGGTTCTGGTTGCGGTCATTATTCAAGTCAATAATGTGAGTGGTGTAAGTGTCGAAAAATATCTGAGGATGACTTTGAGTCAGAAGATTGAGTTGGACAAGGTTAGTTTCAATATTTAAATCAACAACAAAGAAAGTTCTTCAAGTATTATTTTAAATTTTTTTTTGAAGTTTAGAGAGCGAGTTTCGCCATTATTGACACACAATTACATGAAACAGGACAGTTATCTCATTCAATGGCTTCGTTGTTAGTGATACACAAATTTCAGTTAAAATTTAACCAATCATACCACAATTTTCAGACAATTATAAATAATTTCATTTCCGTCAAATTGCAGCTCGCAACTTTGACGTCAATTCCGCAGAATCAATGCTACGAGAGGTAACTAGCAAGAGAAATATGAATAAAGTGAGATTTATTTAATGTTCCATTTACTATTGTTTCCATCAGCACTTGAAATGGAGAGCTGAAAATGATATGGATAACATACAAAAGAAGAGTGGACTGATATGCTTTCGATTTCCACTCCACGCTTGATACTCACGATAAAACTGGGCGCCCAAGTATGTCAATTATTTTTCCAAAACAAATAAATTAACTGGATAAAAAACCTTATATTTAGTTGGAGTGCTCAACATCTACGAGTGGGACCTCAGGAAAGCAGTTCTCCAAGGAAGAAGTAAGCGACTAATGCGCTACTTGATATATGGCGTGGAAATCACCGGGTCAAGTACGAACACAACAAAAAGGAATGAATGTAACGCAGTCGTGGTTCTTGGCAGCGCTGAAGGATTCAACTTGATCAGCATGGTTGTCCAATTTGTCTCCCGCTTTGGATCAGTTTGTTCAGACGATTGAAAGCATTATCCAGAGGCACTGGACGAGCTCATTATTATTAATGGTTAAATTAAAATATATTTACACAGATTTGTAATGAAGAATTGAAATATTATGTTTTTAATCCCTGTTTTAGCTACGCCACTAATTAAAAGTCGTGTTGGAAGCGGTGAGACCAATTCTCTCAAAAAGTAACAGGGAAGCGATCAAAGTTTTTGGGGTAAACAAAAATCAATGGATGGAATATTTGGATAAAAAAGTAAGCCGGGAGGAGAGAAGGCAACATTATGGAGGAACAAAACCTCCAGTTAAATATTAACTTAATTGTTATAAATATACAGTTTTTTGGTATTCCAAATCAAAAGTTGTACACTGTTATGTAAATCATGTAAAAATACGATGTTAGAAAAAGCCTGGTTTGGAAACTGATTGGATAAATATAACGTTGTTATAAATGCTTAAAATACTAATTCAGCGATACTTTTTATCTGCACGTATTTCCAAGTTCCGTTAAAATTTTACGAATCATAGGTTCATTCATTTTATTTACAAAGCATTTTTATTCACGAATGAAATAGAAGAAACTATCAAATAAAAGCATGTGGTAATAATGGTGTGCTGTGATGATGATCATGATGATGAAGAGAGAATTCTACCAGGTTGAGAGTAGCAGCTAGCAAGTTTTTGTTGACTGAACTGACTCGTTCCAACCTTCAACTCTGCTTTTTACACTTGCAAAGCAAAAGAGAGGGTAAAATTCCCACCTTTACCAACACTTTCACATTGTTCCAAATTACTTATGAGTGAAACCAAGCAAGAGCTTCGAACTTGACTTCAACATATTCACAACTCCTTGACCTTACCTGATATGAGAAACGTTGGCAAGTCTTGCTTCAACAAAAACGACCTTGCATATCTTTAAATTGTAATGAGCACCATGACGTCATTTCAATTGCAGACCATTTATGAATTCCACAGAAGCAAATAAATCACAAAAAGTTGCAAACCCAGAAAGCTCATTTATTTTACATGAGACAGTAATCATAGGCTTTTATTTAGTAATTTATTTTTTACACGTTCTCACACAACCATGAACTTTATGGTGTGTAAAGTCAAAACGAGAATTGTGTTCATTTCTAAAACTGACTTTGTTCTACAACCTAAATTACAAATCAGTAAAATGAAATTTGAGCAATTCTTAGGAATTTGGATTGTATTTTTGCACAATATTTGTATGAATGAGCTTTTTGCTCTCCGGTTTTGTCGACTGGAACTTGGTAATGATGCAATGCAGTTATATGACAGTTTCGGATCCAGTTTTTATAACGTTTTCTCCAAGCAAACTCTCAATAAGAATGCTTGACTTACTCATTATCTTCAATTAATTGGTCGGCTAATGGAGAAAAGGAGGCATAATATTATAAATTACAACTCTGTCAGATATCGCTTTGCTACATTGCAAAACACTGGATTTTTTGCATTGTCCAATTACAGGTGAATACTTGCACTATTTAGCCTCAACGGGTGTATTCCCTTTGAATCTTTCGGACGTCGTAGTTCTGGAAGGTTTGTTAACTTAAAGTGTCTTCTCCAGTTTTCCAGTGAGTTTGCAAGCATGTCACCGACAAATTATGTATTGGCGATTAGTGTATTACTCGTAGTGATATGCAGTATCAACGTGAGTGCCGTAAGTGTTGAGAAATATCTGACACTTACCTTGAGACAAAAGAATGCACTGGACAAGGTTAGTTTTAGTAAACATTTATTTTGAATGTATGTTTTTATTAAATTCCACAAATTGATTTACTCACCAGTTTCGACAAACTGTTGAGCCCATATTGAAAGAGAGTTATATGAAGCAGGATACCTATCTAATTCAATGGCTTCGAGGTAATTAGTTTTTTTTTAAATTCATTAGTTTAATGTGCCATAAATTTTTTATATTTTTATCGATTTTCATTGAATTTCAGCGAGAAATTTTGACATCCATTCTGCTGAACAAATGCTACGTGCGGTAAGCAAAAGATTCAAAATATTTTAAACAAACAAGTAATTTTCAATCAAGCTCATTTATGCAATCTCATCAGAATTTGAAGTGGCGAAAGGAAAATGGCATTGATTACATTGAAAACGAAGATTGGAGTGATATGATCTCTGATTTCCATGCCACGATGGATACGTACGACAAAACAGGGCGCCCAGGTACCTGAATACAAATTTTTACAGTGTAAATGAAAACCCAGATTTTTTGGGAATATAAAAACATTCCGTATTTTTTGCATGGTATTCAGTCGGTGTTATAGACATTTATGATTGGGACATACGGCGTGCCGTTATCCAAGGAAAAGCCCCGCGACTACTCCGTTACATTGTCTGGCTCGTTGAGAATGTCACAACGCAAGTATACCAGCGTCAAGAAAAGCTCGGCATGAATGTGACACAGGTCGTGGTTTTGGGCAATGCAAACGGATTTATATAATTCAACATGGATGTCCACTCTGCCTTCCATATTGGATCCAATTTATTCAAATCATTGAGAACTACTATCCGGAAGCACTCGACGACTCATTATATTTGATGGTAAGAAAATAATGAATTTGAGAACTAATTTCCAAACCGTAGTGAATTTTACATGAGCTAATTCTATAATGTAGCTCCACCTACAATCCAAATTGTGCTGGAAGCTATCAAACCCGTTCTATCCAAGACCACGAGGGATGCCATCAGGGTTTTTGGTCCGAATAGGGTCAAATGGATGGAGTATTTAGACAAAAAGATAAGCAAGGAAGAACGAAGGAAACAATATGGGGGAACAAACCTCCGTATGATTTTAGTCGCTGAGCAACTCCTGTGCGTAGTATTATTTCCATTTACTTTCCACAATGAAATGCTCATGAACCAATATAATTCATTAAATTGTAAAATTTAATAAATCCCATGCAGTTGCATGATCAAATCAAATTTGTCAAAATACTAACAATAGATTTAAATCATTTGAAGCACGTGGAATGAGCATAATATTAGGAATATTTTTGTGTAGTAGCTCGATCATCATCATCATCATCAGTTGTAAACCAAACACTGTTTTTTCATCACGTTCTCCGTCGGCTTGTGTCATGTGTATTTCTTACACGATTACCCGTCTCATGAGTTTCAATCTAAACATTATGGGAAGACCTGCCAAAATCAGCACAAACATATTTACGAGCTATGTCTTGCAACATAATGAGCACCATTATATGTAATTTCAGCCGCAGAGCATTTATACATTGCACTCAAGCTGAAGCTAATATCTCATCAAGAACAACAAGACGTTTGTTTGATGCAAGAATGAAATTCAAAGTGTTTTCTTACTGAATATAATATTGTCTAAATACTCTATTTCTCAACCCCGAGCTTTGTGGTGTTCATGATGTGAGTTCCAAGTAATAATGGTTCGTTCCATGCTCCCGACTAAACAAAGCAGTAAAAACAGGTTTGAACAATCCAACCCAATTAAAAAGCATCAGATCTACAATATTATTTATGTAAAATGGGAATTGAGCTTGCTACTCTCGTTCTCGTCCTGATTCAGCCGACTGGAACAAAGTGTTGCAGTTATCCAATGTTTAGATCCAGTTTTTATTGCCTCTTCGCTGAGCAAGAATACCTAACTTACTCATTAGCTCCAATGGTAGTTTGCTTGGAGCTGGAATTTATCAAAATAGTAATCTCACCAGATTGCTTCATAGTGAGTTGCAAAAAATGGGAGTTTTTATAACAAAGCCAGAGCAATTTTGCAAACGGGCAAATAATGTTTACTACATTTTCTTAACAAGTCAGTTTTTATTTTACTTTCAAAGCCCTCGGACGGAGGTTGAGTTCTGACATGTTTGGAAGCTTCGGAGAGAAACGAAAGCTTTTCCAGTGATTTTAGTATCATGTCGCAAACAAATCATTTGTCATCAATATTTTTAAGCGTTGTTGTGCTACTCTTTGTGGAAAGCAACGTGAGCGTGAGTGCCATAAGTGTCGAGAAATATCTGACACTCACCTTGAGCCAAAAGACTGCACTGGACGAGGTTAGTTTTCAATCAAAATATATGAAAAAATTATTAATTCCATTTCAAATTTTTGAATTGATTTACATTCCAGTTTCGACATAGAGTTGAACCCATGTTGAAAGATAATTATATGAAACAGGATGCCTACCTTATCCAATGGCTTCGAGGTGGTTAAAAATTATGGAGCATTCATAGCTTTTCATTATTTCACATAAATATGACTTGTCCATTTGTATTACAGCTCGAAAGTTTGACATCAATGCCGCAACAGAAATGCTCCGCATGGTAATAACAAGGCTAAATTAAATATAATTTAATCAGAACATTTACTACGGAATTTCTTATTTGTATTTCTTAATTTTTCCAGAATTTGAAATGGAGAAAGGAAAATGCAATAGATAACATGAGAAATGAAGACTGGACAGACATGCTTCAAGATTTCCACACAACGATAGATACTTATGACAGAACCGGGCGCCCAAGTAAATATTGTCTTTGTGTGTAATTGTAATTCGAGATCAATCACAAATTAAAACAGTTATGCGTTCATTTCACCTCAATTTCAGTCGCTGTGATCGACATTAATGACTGGGACATACGACGAAGCGTTATTCAAGGAAAAGGAAAGCGGGTCATGCGCTACATAATGAGTCGCGTGGAGAACATCACCGGGCAAGCTTACGAGCGGCAAGAAAAAGGAATGAATGTGACGCAAGTCGTGGTTTTAGCCAACGCAGAGGGATTCAATGTGATTCAGCATGCATGTCCACTTTGCCTCCCGCTTTGGATCCAATTTATCCAGTACATTGAGAGCTACTATCCAGAAGCTCTTGATGAGCTCATTATTATTAATGGTGAGAATAAACTAATAAATTGATGGAGTAATAGTATTTGTTAATTATGTAAAATGGACATTTGCAAATTCTGAAATTTAGCTCCACCCACCATCCAAGTTGTGTTGGAAGCTATCAAACCATTTTTAACGAAAACTACTTCGGACGGCATCAGAATATTTAATCCAAATAAGGCGAAATGGATGGAATATTTGGATGCAAAAATGAGTAGAGAAGAACGAAGGAAACCATACGGAGGAACAAAACCGCCGTTTGATTTTAGTCGTTGAGGAATTCCTGTAAATAATATTATGTGTATTTATATTCCATAATAAATTTATTACGAACAAAATAACATTTTATTAAATTGTTCACTTCATTTAAGCAAAACCGAACCGGGTATTTCTGGAAGAATGGGTGTGGTGCAAGAATTGGTTACAAGAAAGCTTTTTAGATTTTTTACAAAGGTTAATAAAAAATCTTAATCAGTCAGAGAGCAAATAAATGAAAGCATGTGATATTCGTATGTGTTCATAGTAATCGAAAATGCTAGCAAGAGTTTGAGTGGCACATTGTATTGTTGTCATTTTTGCTGTTGGGAATTGCTTCAAGACCTGTTCGCACGATATGTGAAACTGGACCCACTTTTACCAACATTCAACTCTTCTTGTAACACTTATGAAGCTCAAATGGGGCTACAATTCCAGTTTGTTGATACTCCAACTAGACACGATGGCACTGTATTACATTTTTGTTATAAATAGTCAAAGTATATTGAGTTTGTACAGTGTATCCACATTCCTCTTTTTGCTTGAGTCTATATTTGCACAACGCTTGCTATTTAATTAGCTGTTGAATTGTGTACTTCCACACTTCAAGCCCGTACACACAAATTCATATTCACATCTATTATGAATTCTTTAATTATAAGGAAAATTACCATAAATGAATCCTGTCTGTACAAACCACCCACACTGTAAAGCAAAAAAATGACATCATCATCATCATCATTTCAGCTGCTGATGTAGAACCCCTTCGACTAGCATCGTTTTGCACATGTAAAACGAGAAAATGAGTTATAATATGACTATGGCAGCACTATACTTATACGTGAATATCGCGATAAATTTGAGTGACCATATTGCAGAACGTTTCAATAGTTTGTTATTAACATGCTTGCATCGAGATGTCGTGTTTGTCATCAAATATGTGTGCATGATCTGGGTAAAAGGTTTGACTTCCAAATTAACAGAATGTCATTAAAACACCGTGCATTTATAAGTTGTAAAGAATCTGCCACTAATTCATCATATCATAAATTATGTAATGGAATATCGTTGTTTTAAATGACCAAAGTACTTTTGTTAATACTCGACACACCCACATAGTTTGTGGGGTCCCTTCTTGTGAGTTCCAATTGTGTAACCCTATTTTCAGAAAAAAATTTGCTTCATGCTCACAACTTAAAAAGCCGTAAAAACACGTTTGCGCAATTCAATCCAGTTAAAAAGCGACGTTGTACTATTAATATGCTAGAAAGATTTTCTTCTCGTCAAAAGACATAAACTTGAGTACACAACATTGCTATTATCGATCTAATGCTTTTGTGTTAATCATTTTATCACCTCTTCCATGAGACATGTATAGCCCTCTTACTTAGATTAGATTATCAACTCGTAAATTTAAGTGAAAATGTTATGTATTTGATAGTTATCTGAAGGCTGGAGTTTTCACGTTGCATTGTAATAAAACAGGATTTTTTGTATAAATATCATGAACAATGGGTTGCATTTCTTATTAACAAATCAGTCACCATTTTATCTTCAAACTTATCGGGAGTCTCTTTTTGGCAGCTTTTCTCTTTCTCAGTAGAAATTAAAATGAAACAGATATATTTTTCAGCGTTAATTTTAGGCTCAGTTGTGCTTCTTGGTGCTCTATTTAATGTGAGTGCCATAAGTGTCGAAAAATATTTGACGCTGACTGCGAGTCAAAAGATTGCATTGGATAAGGTTAGCTTTAAAATAAATGAAAACCAGACAGGTTATGTTTATTTTTATAAATGAAGATGTAATTTATTTCCAGTTTAGAGAAAGAGTACAGCCTTTTTTGAAGGATAATTATATGAAACAAGATGCATACCTCATTCAATGGATACGAGGTATTTTTTAAATTTAAAAATGTCTATCTTGAAAAGGCAAGGATTCCAGTTCATTTATGTTTCAATTTCAGCCCGAAAATTCGATGTCAATTCTGCAGAAACAATGTTCCACGATGTATGATGAAATTAAGAACAAATTTATTTTGAGTTTTTTTATGATGATGAACTACTTATATTTTGGTTTCCTCTCAGAATTTAAGATGGAGACAACAAAATAAAATAGATAACATAAGAAATGAAGACTGGAGTGATATGTCCTTAGATTTTCACGCAACGATAGATACATACGACAGAACTGGGCGCCCAGGTACGTGTTTCCATTTGCCAAATTAGAAACAAAATTAGTCATTAACTTGAGAAGTTCTTTTCCTTGTTTTAGTTTGCGTGATTGATGTGGGTAAGTGGGACATACGACGTACCGTTATTCAAGGAAAAGGGCGGCGATTCATCCGCTACTTAATATATCTCGCGGAGAGCATCACTCGACAAATTTACGAGCGACAAGAAAAAGGAATGAATGTGACACAGATGGTGGTTTTGGGAAACGCTGACGGTTTCAATTTGATTCAGCAGGGATGTCCACTCTGCCTCCCAATTTGGATCCAATTTATCCAGCTATTTGAGAACCACTATCCGGAATCACTTGATGCAATAATCATCATTGATGGTGACTAAATATGAAAGAACTGGAGGAGTAATTTTATAAAAATGAAGTTAACTTGATATTTAAGTCCACGACTAATTGTAAAATTTAGCTCCACCTGCAATTCAAGTTGTGTTAGAAGCTATGAGACCCTTTTTTAGTCGGACCACTAGGAATGCTATCAAAATATTTGGTCCAAATAGAGACAAATGGATGCCGTATTTGGACACCAAAATAAGCAAGGACGAACGAAGGCCACAATATGGAGGAACAAAACCTCCATTTAAATTTTAGTCACTCAAAAATTGTTGAGTGCTCAAATATTTGTATTTATTTCTCCCAATAAATATTTACAAATTGTCTATGAAAGGTGCAACCTCTTTTTGTTCACATTTACGTATCAAGTATACGATCGTATTTCATTAAGATGTAAGTAATTACATTGCAGCATACTGATTTAATAATGCTATCGGGTTTTGAGTGAAATGAGAACACCCTGGTTCAAAATACCTCATTGTATAGCTTGCTTCCAGTCCAGGGGCGAGTGCAATGGTGTAAACGGTTGTTTGTGAGCGTACATTGTCCACCATAAATAAAAGAAAGCAAGAGCTCATAGCTCATCCTCGTATAGAGAAACATGTGCAACAAAGCCCTCGTTTTTGCAGCATTGTTTAGCCAAATTAAAATGTAGAAGAAAGAATGAAACAACGTGCAAAAGAATATATGAGTAATATTTCCTCACAATGCTTTATATATGAATGAGACTTTTTCCCATTCTTCTTGTTCAAGCTCACCCAGAAACCACAAAGAACCTTTGCATAAAACACTGCTGCTGTCGGTCTATAGTTTTATAGCGAATTTGTTTCATCCTCTCCATTGAGCTAGCTTTGTATATGCACGATTTTGTACCCCTAGATTTATCGGTAATCTGGTAAATATAATGGAGCAGCTGGAGAATTGATTTATCCAAGTGGAAATCTATTTGTGTTTCATGATACTGCATTGTAGAACAGGAATTTTTGTTCAGTTCCATAACAAAAGGATATCTACTATTAAATTATAGTTTTTAATTGGAACTAGGAACTCAATAATTTTAGAGCAATTCTTTGTTACAAGTTGTTTCTCTTTCTATCCCGTTTTCCATTGAAGTTGGGATTATAAACGGCTATCTGTAATCTTGCTTGAGCAATCACTCACGAATAAAAAATGCAGAAACTTCACCGTTCTTTTAAATCTTTGACCTTATCAGCGAAAAGGTTCGAGCTGTAGTTCAACTTGAATATTTCGATATGCTCATATCCCTGTCTTAAAAAATCATCATCAAAAATAATATCATTTATAAAATGCAAGAAACTGCAACTAATTCAACGTCAACGTCATCACCAAAAGTTGAAAAACAAGAAAGCTCGACAATGATCCATCGTAAAATACCATATTATTTTATTGTAAAAAATATGTTTTAAATGCTCACCCAAGTCATGTAATGTGTGGGTGAACGCGTGTGAGTTTTTTTTCTTTTTCAGAAATCTTTCTGACGAAAAAACAGGTTTCAGTAATCCACCCAAAAAGTATGATATCTTCAATATTAGTATCATTTGTGTTTGACTAAGAATTTGGTTACCTGCTCTCGTTCACGTAGACTTGAACATGCTTACTTTGCGTTGTGAATATTCAATGATTTCTTGATAAACTCTTTAACCTCTTCCTTACGCAGACACTGGCAAAACCGGATACTTCGCTTTATTCACTTTTATCTGATGAACCTTATGGTTTGCTTGCAGCAAGGTGGGCCAGAAATGTACCTAAACTAATATCTCGACGGATTTCATGCTCAATTGAAAAAAATGGATATTTTTGTAGAGCTCATGAACAAATGGGTTTCTTTACAAATCAGTCTCAAGTTTACTTTCAAACATTTCAGAAGGAGCAATATTTATTTCGTTTCTTTGTTCCACGTTGGCATAAAGAAGTCATTATGTCGCAAACATATTTGTTTAAATTACTTTCAGGCTCAGTTTTACTTCTCGGGGTCGTGTCTTCCGTGTGTTCTATTAGTGTTGAAAAGTATTTGACCATGACCTCGAGCCAAAAGAATGTGTTGGACCAGGTTGGCTTTCATCTGCAATAAAACCAAATGCCAAAAAAGGTGTTGTAATGTTATCTAATTAAACGAAATTCAACGTGTTTTCAGTTTCGAGAAAAGGTTGAGCCAATTATAACAACGAGTTACATGAAATTAGATACGTATCTCATTCAATGGCTTCGAGGTATTTTCAAGAAATTATTACTAATATTAAAAAACAATTTGAAAACTCCTCTTCATTCTCTTCTTTTTTTATGTCAGCTCGAAACTTTGACATAGATTCCGCTGAAGCAATGCTCCGTGAGGTATAGATAATTCGTAAAAATAATTGTGAATTTAATTAAGATAATTTCAGAAAGTTGATTTTTTTCGGGTATTTCCTCAGAATATAAAATGGAGAAAAGAAAATGGAATAGATGAGATGAAAAACGAAGACTGGAGCGATATCTCCCCAGACTTCCACGCAACATTCGATACGTATGACAAAACTGGACGCCCAAGTAGGTTCAAAGTCCATGGTTTTTTGTAGAAATGTGGTCGCAAAAATTTATGAGTCATTCAAAAGTGTTTGTCTTTTTTTCTATGATACTAGTTGTCGTGATTGATATCTACGATTGGGATATACGACGATCAGTTCTCCAAGGAAAAGGAAAACGTGGTCTCCGCTACGTCATGAGTCGCGTGGAAAACGTCACTGGGCAGGTTTACGAGCGACAAGAGAAACTTGGCATGAATGTGACACAGATCGTCGTTCTTGGAAATGCTGAAGGTTTCAATGTGATACAGCATGGTTGTCCCGTCTGCCTCTCGCTTTGGATCCAATTTGTCCAATACATTGAGAACTACTATCCGGAAGTACTCGACGAGCTCATCATCATTGAAGGTAAGTAAAATCTATACTTGAGTAAAAACAATTATCAACTGGAAAACATCTGAAAAGCTTTGACACATTATCAATACAGCTACACCAGCCATTCAAGTTGTGCTAGAAGCTATCAGACCCTTTCTCACAAGGAGTAATAGGGAAGCCATCAAGGTTTTTGGTACTAATAAAGCTAAATGGATGCCGTATTTGGATAATAAGATAAGTAAGGAGGAACGGAGAGAGCGATATGGGGGAACAAGACCACCTGTAAAATATTAGTCACAAAGCTGGATAAATTAAAACTATTTTTTCTCACAATAAAATAGCTACAAACAAACTATCTACTGAAAATTAATTTATTTCCTATTTATTTTCATGTATCGACGCTTCAAGTCATGTTGATAGTGATGATTTGGTATTTTTTAACATGAATTGGAATGGCAGCCCGTAATTGTAAAAGGTGTGTGTTTCCAGATAAAAAAAGTTCCCCCGACTCTTTCCAACCTTCAACTCTGCTTGGTGAACTTGTAAAGAAAAAGTGTGGTTGTAGTTCCAGTTTGTAGCCGTAGCCGCATAAAGACTTGACTCTAAAACCAGGGTAGTAAACTAGAACAGTTTTCCCACAATATGCTTTCCTTTGCACATCTTTCTGTATTAAATTAATACTAAATACCACATTTCAACCGCGTACACCCACATTTTACATAAAATATTCGGTGAATCATAGTCAAGATTTTCCACATTAACAGTGGATGATCGCAGTTTTGTAGAATATCAAAGTTGTCACGTCGGATATTCTTGCACAATGACTCAGGCAATATTATAACAAAACATTATGAGAAATATCATATAATTACAACTCACACAAAAGTTGCACCAAACTATCATCATCATCATGACCAACAGCAAATGATATGGAATATATTTGGTTTATTGAATAAAACACATTTCAATTACTCATTCGTCCACCACCACGAACTTTGTGCATGGGAGTTCATCATATCTAGTTCCATGCATGCTACCGACTGAAAAGCAGTAAAAAACAGGTTTGACCCACCCACCCCGGTTAAAAATCATCATATCTACTTAATCCACATTAAAATTGATGTGAATGAGTAATTTTATTTCTTGCTCTTGCTTTCCTTCTCATTCCGTTCTGCGTCAAAAGACAAAGAAATTGTGTGCATAAAGTTGCTGTTATCGATCCATCGTATTTATGGCTAGCTTATTATCTCCACTTCCCGAAACAAGTTCTGAACAAGTATGATTCCTTTATTAGCTCTCAACTTCATCGGCAATCAGATAAATTTGATGAAGCTGGAGCAAGAATTTATCCAACTGGAAATCTCGTTGGATTTCATACCCCATAAAAACGGAGAGTTTCTGAACAAAGCAATGAAACCCATGTAGTTTTACTATTTAGTCGCAACAAATCAGTCTTTAATTCGCCTTCAAACAAATCGGTCAGAGAAGCGTCGTTCCACATAAATTGTGAAGAAGTAAAAATGCGAAAGTTATATTTTTCAACGTTATTTTTGGGTTCAGTTGTTCTTCTAGTTAGCCATAATGTAAGTGGCGTAAGTGTCGAGAAATATTTGACACTCACGGCAAGCCAAAAGACTACATTGGACAAAGTAAGTTTTAATTTTTTAAAAGTTATAAACATCTTTAATTAATAATTTTATTATTTATCATTTATGATCAGTTTCGACAAAAAGTTGAACCCATGTTGTATGCGAATTATATGAAACAAGATACTTACCTCATTCAATGGATCCGAGGTAATTTAATTCCTAACAATTTTATCATTTATCAAACTAACAATATTTATGTTTTGAATCCTTTTAAAATTAATTGCTACTTGTAGCTAGAAACTTTGATATCAACTCAGCAGAACAAATGCTCCGTGAGGTATGGAAAAAAGGAAAAAATTAATTTTGAATGATTTGTTATCCAATATAATCTGAACTTTTTTATTTTACAAACCAATCAGAATCTAAAGTGGAGAAAGAACAATGGGATAGATAACATGAGAAAAGAAGACTGGAGTGATTTGGTCCACGAGTTACCCCTTTGGCTTGGGACATACGACAAGACTGGACGTCCAAGTAATGATTTATTTTCTATGGAAATAAAATGAGCAAACTGAATGACTGAATGTGTATGTTTTATATCATTTAAGTTGGCGTGTTTGAAGTCAATTTGTGGGATATTAGAGGTATAATTCTCCAAGGAAGGGGACCCAGAGCTCTTCGCTATGTAATGAATCTCGTGGAAAACATCACCGGGCAGGTTTACGAGCGACAGGAAAAGTTTGGCATGAATGTGACACAGATAGTGATTTTA
This sequence comes from Orchesella cincta, assembly GCA_001718145.1. Taxonomy (NCBI): domain Eukaryota; kingdom Metazoa; phylum Arthropoda; class Collembola; order Entomobryomorpha; family Orchesellidae; genus Orchesella; species Orchesella cincta. The sequence goes on from LJIJ01002179.1 coordinate 17,900, forward strand.
GCAAACGCAGATGGATTTAATGTAATCCAGCATGGATGCCCAGTCTGCCTCCCATTTTGGATTCAGTTTATCCAGCTCATTGAGAGCCACTATCCGGAAGTACTCGACGAGTTTATCATTATTAATGGTAAAAAATATTGAAAACTTATTTTACACAATTCCTTCACAATTGAATATTAATTTTTTCTTGGACAAATTTAGCTACACCGGCAATTCAAGTTGTGTTGGAAGCAATCAGACCGTTCCTCTCAAAGAATAATAGAGACGGCATCAAGGTGTTTGGTCCGAATAAAGCCAAATGGATGCCGTATTTGGACGCTAAGATAAGCAAAGAAGAACGGAGGGAGCGATATGGAGGAACAAAACCTCCAATTGAATATTAGTCACTCAAAATTTGTAAATTAGGCTAATTTATTCCTCTCAGTGATATTCTTACAAACGAAATATCCAATGAAAAGTGTATTTCCTTTTGTTCTCATTTAACTCGACGTATCTTTATTGATAGTTATGATAAATATCTTTATCCTCATTACATTAAAACTTTTGAAACACGAAAAACATTCATAATTTCAACTGCAAAATATTTGCAATGTTATATTAATTGTTTTCGTTTGTTTTTCATTTAAGTTTGGAACGTATTATATTTTTACAGACCCTTTTCGTTTCACAATATCTAATTTGCTCATTTTCCAGAAGTTCCGTACGTTCCGCTCCCCCTAAAAAACAGGTTTAAAAATCCATTTGTTAATGCAATCTTTATATGTATGTGAAATTCTCATCTTGTTCTCGCTCTAACTCTCCTCTCAAAAAAATCAAAGAACTTGTGTACATAGCGTTGCTGTTATCGATGCATCCTGTTTTGGCAAGTGTTTTATATATCATTTTCTATCCGGTTATGTTTCATGCTACATTGAAAACGGGAATTTTCGGGAAGATTCTGAACAAAGTATTACAACCATCCCCTTTACTACTGCTCTCTAACAAATCAGTCATAATTTTACCTTCATACTCATCAGACACAAAAGTACGTTTTTGGTTGCTTCAGTTCAAGTCGTCTGTAAATTAGTAATTATGACAAAATTATATGTTTCAACGTTACTTTTGGTTATTTTAATGTGGAGTTGTGAGCTAAGTTCCATAAGCGTTGAGAAATATTTGACACTGACAGCGAGCCAAAAGACTGCATTGGACAGAGTAAGTTTTGTTTACTTTTCTAAATTAATTTAATTTTAATAGTATTTGATTTTAATATTTTTTATCAGTTTCGACAAAAAGTTGAGCCCGTGTTGCATGCAAGTTATATGAAACAGGATACTTACCTCATTCAATGGCTTCGAGGTAGTTTTTTTCTAAATGTTCAATAAGTTTCTTAATATGCAAAAAAGAGTTTAATTTTATTTGTAGATAGAAATTTCGACATCAACTCTGCAGAACAAAAACTCCTTGAGGTATGATGGAATCAATCTAGAACTGTTTGATAATTTTATTTATGCTCAACCATTATACTTTGGAACTCAATTAGAATCTAAAATGGAGAAAGGAAAATGGAATAGATAACATGAGAAATGAAGACTGGAGTGATATGTCATTAGATATACCCGTCACGATTGATACCTATGACAAAACTGGGCGTCCAAGTACATTATTTCAATCAACAGTGTTTTGTTCGCAAATTAAATGGGTTCTTTTAAACGCACACTTTTTCCTGTAATTTAAGTTGGCGTGTTTGACATCAGTGACTGGGATACAAGAGGTATAGTTCTCCAAGGAAGGGGACAACGAGCTCTTCGCTACTTGATGAGTTGCGTGGAAAACATCACGGGACAGGTTTACGAGCGACAGGAAAAGTTTGGCATGAATGTAACGCAGGTTGTGGTATTGGCCAACGCAGACGGATTCAATGTCATCCAACACGCATGTCCAGTTTGTCTCCCACTTTGGATCCAGTTTGTTCAGCTCATTGAGAGCTACTATCCCGAAGCACTTGACGAATTCATCATTATTAATGGTGAGAACTTACACCATTTAATTTATTAGCGATTCGAGTCTGACTTTTGCATTGTAAAATTTAGCTACACCTGCAATTCAAGTTGTGATGGAAGCTATCAAACCATTTCTCAGAAAGACAAATAGAGACGCAATCAAGGTTTTTGATGCGAATAAAGCCAAATGGATGCCGTATATGGACGCTAAGATAAGCAAAGAAGAACGGAGAAAACGGTATGGAGGAACAAAACCTCCATTTAAATATTAGTCATTAAAAATTATTGTGTAAAAGACTATTTGTATTTATTTCTGACAAGTGGAGTAAAACTGTAGCTTGTTCTTTCTCAATTGCCTCTGTTCAAAGGCAAACATGTAGCTTGTTTATATTTGTATTCAATTAGAAATGCAACTTCTCACAAGTGCAACATCTTGACCCCTAATTTGTTGTTGCACGCCAAAGCAATGCGAACTTGTTGTTAACTGAAAATTGCTTCAGTCTACCTGTTACCAGGCCAACTTGAGTTTCACAACATTAATGTGTCGTTTTGGGCTCAATGAATAGTAAAATAACAAGTTTGTGCCATGTTTCAATCTTTTGACCTTGCCCTAGGAAAACTCCAGAGGTTTCCAATGATATACTTATAAAATATACACAAAACAATCATTATCACTCATCACATCGTCCAAAAATAAGCATTTTCTTCGCCAGAAATGGACTTCTCCTAAACACACAGTGCTAATCCATCATGCATGAATCCACTTCACATCTTGCTCCAATGTAAATATCATTGTTTTATTGGGAATTTAATATACCCTGCAAACTACCACTTTAATTTTTTTATTTTTTTTTTTTTTTTTTTTTTTTTTTTTTTTTTTTTTTTTTTTTTTTTCCTCGTAAATGTGTAACTGTACTAACTTGGTATTGTAAACTACCAAGAATACATATTTCTTCGTGCTCCCCATGAAAAAAAGTTGGTAAAAACAGGTTAGGCAATGAATACTCTGCAATCTTTCCAAATTAAAAAAGTATGAAAGCTCCACAATATTATTGTTATGAATGAGAATTTTTTAATTCAAGTCTACTGCCTAGCTGTCTTCAAACACATGAGCTGTTATATAACAGCTAACCCAAAAAAAAAACTTCATACTGTTTACAGGAGAGTTAGCTCAGTTTTTTGTAGCATTTTCCTTAACCCACTCTGTACCAGGTAAATAAATGGTTGACCTAGCCATAAAATTTAATCGTTTTAGAGCAGGAATTTATCTAATGGGAAGTATATATCTGGCTCTTTTTTCTATCCAGGTTTAGTCTCATTTTTACCTTGGAAGTGATCAGACAAAGGTCTCAATTTTTGGAATGTTTGTTAGCTAGAACATTTGGAAGTTTGCAAACATGTCACGATATTTTAATCTGTCGACAATATTTTTAGGCGTAGTTGTTGTTCTTGCGAGTCATAATAATGTGAGTGCCATAAGCGTCGAGAAATACTTGACGTTGACCTTGAGTCAAAAGACTGCGTTGGACAAGGTTAGTTTTTGGTAAAAAAACGAACAAAAATGCAAGGTTATTTTTTAAAATTTAAAATAAATTTCTTTATTCAAGTTTCGGGAACGAGTTGAGCCCTTGTTGAAGGAGACCTATATGAACAACGATGCATACCTATATCAATGATCGAGGTTTTTGGTTTGGAAGATAGATATTTATCATTGTTTGTGAGAAAATTCTCCTCTTCATTTTTATTTCTGTCTGTTACCAGCTCGGCGAACTTTGATATCAACTCTGCAGAAGCAATGTTTCGTGAGGTAAATTTTTATATGAATAATACAGAGAGTTTGTATTCAGCTTGGCGTTATCGTGTTATTTTATGCATCAACTCAGAACTTGAAATGGAGAGAAGAAAATGGAATAGACAACATGAGGAATGAAGACTGGAGTGACCTCTCATCCGACTATCATGTCACGATTGACACTTATGATAAAACTGGGCGCCCAAGTACGTCAAAAAAGTTGAATACAACTAATTGCTTGACATTTGGGGTATTGTGAGAAATTAATATGTTTTTAAAAATTAGTTGGAACAATTGACATTTATGATTGGGACGTGAGGAGAGCAGTTCTTCAAGGAAAAGGGCAGCGACTTCTCCGCTATGTAGTTAACCTAGTTGAGAACATCACGGGGCAGGTGTACGAGCGCCAGGAAAAATTGGGAATGAATGTGACGCAGGTGTCGTTGCGGTAACTGATGATTTAATTTAATCCACATGCGTGTCCAGGCTGCATTCCGCTGTGGGTTCAATTTGTCCAAATTATTGAGAGCTATTATCCAGAGGCATTGGATGAACTGATTATTCTTGATGGTAAATATAATCAAATTAATTCATATTAATTAATATTTCGGCGTCTTTATGTAAAATTACATATTTTCAGCTCCACCAACAATTCAAGTTATTTTGGAAGCCATTCGACCCTTTCTCACGAGAACTACGAGGGATGCTATTAGAATCTTTGGACCAAATAGAACCAAGTGGATTGAATATTTGGATACGAAAATAAGTAAGGAAGAACGGAGGCAACATTACGGAGGGACAAAACCTCCAGATAAGTATTAGTGCAGCTGTCTATTTCATGAAATTATTGCCTTGTTATAGTATTATTTATTTCTTAAATAAATCAAACTGTACTTCTTTTCATTTGTAAGACAAACCAAATTTTTCCAAACCGATATGCAAATCAGGTCCATTATTACTAATATTTAATGATTCAAATGATGCGTAGCACGTGCATGAAATGGTCCAAGTTTTTATGGCATATGAATCTTTGAAGAAATAACATCGTGCAAAAATGAGCTAAAACTAGTTTATGCAAGAGCAAAGCAATGCATCCCAATGAATCAGAATGGTACATGATACGATTACTATGAATGAGAACGTAAACTGCACTTATTCTGCCGGTCTACTCTGCAAACATACTACGCAAAAACTGGGTTTCGTGGTTTGTAGTCTTTTCTGGTCGACTTCTTCTTTATTCAGAGTGATCGGACGGATGGTGGACTGGTAGACTACCTTTTTCACATTTATGCGAAACTGGAACTGTTATTTTACTCTTCCGTGTGGCTGCAAACTTGTGTGCAATGACTGCGACCTTGAACCAGCCGACTGCTATGACAATGATTGTTTGCAGACAAAACTGCGTACCATTTAAAAAATGAGTGCCGTGCAAAGGCTAATATGGGCTCGTGTATAATTTTTCTTCAATTCCGCATCAAAAAAATTAGGAAAAACGCCGTAGACGGCTTTTTCCTCTAACGTAACGTAGACTGTAATCATTACAAAACTTGTTGTATAATTAAAAACACCGTGTCTCTAATTTAAGGAAAACGGCAGCTGCTCGCCTGTGTAATTAATCGCATGCAAAACATCACCGGCCTAGTTCACGAGGTACGTGAAAACCCTGCAATGAGCCTGGTGCAGGTGGTGATTTTTGGCAGTAGATAGAATATCGACTTTGAATAGAACTTATGATTTATAGAAAGATATTATCTGGAATGAGTTGATGATGATGATGACCAGAATTCAAATTATACTGCCACTGACCTTGAACTAGAATATTTTGTACTAAACTGGCTCCACTTGCTATCCAGCTCTGAGCTTATAAATAATACGATCAATACTTTAGATGTAACTTATAGTAATAAAATTAGGAAGCATGAAAGAAGGAACAAAACCTCCATTTGAGGGGAATTCGATGAGAATTATAGTTGTACAGAGGTACATAAACACAACTAACAATATTTTTATTCTATAAAGTATTTTTATTAAGAACAACGAAAATTAAATCAGTCACTAGTTTACTTACAAAATTTGTTATCATTGTTACAATCCACGTGTTTGGTACAAAATGGAACTACAAATTTATTCATTTCAAATACCGTACAAGATAGCGCTGTTCTATGAACCTTTGCTATTAAAAACAGAAATGAATTCATGATTAATTCTACAAACTCGTATTATTATAAGTAATACTGAATGATACTGCCGTTGCGCAATACTGATATGAATAAACCACGACGAAGCCATTCATTTCATTTTTAAAATAAACAAATACCTAGTTATTTTTATGGTCATTTTGCTACCACTAATTATCTTTATCCATCTTCATCTTGTTAAAGCAATTTTTAGTCGTCAGGTATTGCTCAAAATTCTCTGACATGCTGCAGATTCTACAAAACAAATTTGAAAAATTAGTTATGTCTGTGTTTACAAAGTATTTTATCATATGAATTTTTAATGTATTTGGATTCGTAATCACGTCTTGGGAAGACTAACAAACAAGCTTGCTTTGTAATTTGTGCTAATCTCAATAGCTACGGATGCTCACAAGTGTTCCCCTTCGGAACTTCAGCTTTCGAACGTTGTCCAGAATTGCTTCCAAAATCTGCAAAAAGGAAATAATTCATATTGAAATATGAGGATGTTTTAATAGAAAACCCATTATCATTGATTATAATTTAGCACTTTATTCAGATGTTTTCAATACCTTTTTCAATGAACTTCGAACTGTTGGTACATTTCATTTTGCTCATAATCAGCGTCCATCATGTCCACTAGAACCTCGTCAATGTCAAAAAAATGTCTCGTGAACTGTAAGCTTAAACAGTCTTGATACCAAGAAAGAAAGGTCGACTATAACTTCATTTTCAGTGCATTTATTAAATTACCAGAGACAGAATATGTATAGTCTTGATTGGGCTGATTTTTAGTATATTCTGCTGAAAAGTAATGTGAAAGAAGAGAAGCAACTAACAAAACAAATGTAGGATGCCACATAGCCCCTGAGAAATTTTAGCATGGCTAGCATTCACCTTGAGTTCACACAGAATTCTTGCAGCAGCTTGGCAAGCTGGTCGTCACGGAATGAAGATGCAACCAATCGCATCCACCCATTCATGCTTTAAACGAAAGCCGGAAAGCAACAGGTGAAAAATATAAGCAAACAAGAATGAAAACAACTCATTCATAACAAAAAGCACGTTTGCTGTCTAATCTCATTTCATTCTTGCAAGTGGAATATTGAGTTGTTTGCAAAGAGTCTGTTCATCTAACTTCATTTTGAGTTTATGTATCAATCACGAACTATGGAAGTCTCTCAAGAAGTCAGTTCAGTTTTTAATTCCCAAAATCCCATGCTTATTAATGAGGTAAGTTTGTAGCCTTTCTTAAAATTATAAACAGTCTACCAAACAGAAACATTTTCATATTAAACTTGTTCTAGATAGCTAGCAGGGTTCTGCAATTCGTCCCAGTTGCACACCTCAAAGACTGTCGGCTCGTGAATCGACTTTGGTGGAAAGAGTCACTGGCTATGTGTCAGCGAGTATGAAAAATATTGGGAAGTGCTATCAAATGATGTCCGAATGCGAAATTGTCTTCACGTTGGGGCCTACATCTCCCTTTGGTGGAGAAAGAAAGCGATGTTCAAACTAAACTTAAATATTTGAAGCTGCGAATGTTATGTGAGACGTCTCCGGATGGCCATTTATCACTCACCTGGGTTCAATTCCTTGCACACATGCCAAACGTTGAGGTAACCCTAAAAAAAACCTTAAACGACCCAGAATTAAATCAAACTTGACCCTGTCTTCTTTCAATTTAGAATCCGGAATTCGAGTCTTTGTTCCCCAGCTTTTAAGGTATTGCTGATTTGGTTTGCCAACGATCTCCATTTTCTGGTGGAAATGTCAAATCTCAAATTCTCCGGTTGTTTCATCACATTCAAAGTAAGTTGTCATTTTATTGTGCTTGAATGCTTTTAAATAACTCATGTATAATAATGGATTGAATGTTAATCCGCTGCTGAGGCTCCCTATGTCTTCCCAACATGCAAAGTGATTGAGTATCTCCAAACGTTTCGCAAAAATGACGAGGAATTGCAAGAGAAGCGTGTAGAGAGAGTGGCTTTGATTGGGAACACAGATTTCCCCCAAATGTCTGATTTGATTTTTACAAACATTGGGGAACTTGCTGTTGGACATCAGCAGTGTTCAAATTCCCAAGTAGAACAGTTAGCGAGGCTAATGCCAAACGTAAAAGAGTTCCAATGAGGTTGAACAATGAGCGTTTTTGAGCAGTTTGTTAACAATGGCCGGATTTGGAAGGGTTGGATATAGTTGCTACACAAGTAGACGAGGAAGGATTCACGAGACTCGTGCCAGGGCAGGAACAAAGACTTCATAATGTAACCGACTTGAAATGTAAATATAAAACACGTTTGTGGGGTTTATTGAAACGATAAGTTGTGATTGTTTTGCTTGTAGACTTGCGAGCATTTGGGATCCTTGCTAGCTATGACGAAAGCAACAATGACATTTCAAACCTGAAAGATCTCTCCATTGAACAGGAGCTTTCCCACCTGCAATACTTGGAGACCGTGTCACTCTGGTGCGATTTTGAAAAGGTAATAATCGTCAAAATTACATACATTTAAAAAATTCAAGTTTACACTTTGTATTCAATTTGGTTACATGTTTAGATGAGTGAGGACGACTTTCAGAAGCTCAGGTTCCCCCCTGAACCATATTTCTTTGTGGAGCGGTTAGACCCGAAGCTGTTTACTAATATGTATTGTCATAATTAAAAAATACTGTGACAATCAAAGTTCATGAAGGGGAGCTGTAATTTAAACCTGTACTACAGATCCAGATTAAAAATTTTAATTTCTATTTAATTTCTCACTACATTACTTCGCTATATTATGAAATTCCATATCAATTTTCTGATGATATTGATTTTGTGTTAATATTTTTTACAAGTATTCAATTCTCAACTCGAGAAAAAAATATGTGGAATCAATCGAATGATTTCGTGTTGTTTTTAACATTCGTTCCCATTATATATTTATGCATAATGTGTGATAGTTAAAAAATATGGACATGATGATTATCTAGATTTCACAGTGTTTGATAATAAATGTAGAAATACAAAAAAACTACATTTGCTGCTCACAGTGTGAAATTTGTTTTCTTTCCTTTGCAAACAAGTTTTGTTTCACATTCGTTATAAAAATTGGAGTGGGAGCTTTGAGATTCATCAAATGACACAGGATGAATCAATAATTTTTTAATATCTCATTGCTATTGTTAAATTTTACGGGAAAGGAAACATGGTGACAGTCACATGTCGAGTAAAATTATATAGTGCAAAATTTAAGAGATTGAATATTTAAAATTAACAACTTTATACATTTGAAATTACAACACACAACATAAAAGATTTGTGGGACAACTGCGCTGCAAAAAAACGTATCGGACGGAAGAATATTCAAGTCAAGTTAGGGTGAAGATTGATCCTGGCTGTCACTGTCAGACATTTCGCTTTCGACCTTGTCATCAATATATAATCTAAAAACTGATGAGTATGGCGTTGGTGGAAAGTTGGCCTTAAGTTGCTCAAACGCATCATCACTCATCTATTGCATTCATTTCAAAAATCACACCATGAGTGCCTTCCACTACTAATTAGCAGCTGCATTTTCAAATTTGTATATTAATGTATTCTCACTTTCTCTGGCGAGCAATACAAGGAGACCACTTCCAAATGCTTAAGTTTGCTCAGCCCATGTTCCAATGAGAAATCCGTGAGTTCCGCCAGGTTCTCGTTTTCTGCGGTTAATTGTCCCATTCCAAAACGCCTCAAATCTACATAAATCGCAAAGTTAATAAGAGGAAAATAAAAATACATGTAAATAATAAATTACTTACTTTTGAGATCAGTTATATTTTGAGATCTTCTGTTCGTCGGGGGATTCATCGGGGGTCCCGACAACATTATTATGTGGACCAGATGAGAGCCTAACTCCTCAGGATGCAACCAATATACTTTGTGAGTATGGGCTTGAATTAATGTGCATCACAAAGCCGAGACCAAGTGTGTTCGTTTACTCTTCAGTAGTGTTATGCCAGAGCTCGCGAACTTTCGTTGTTTTTCAGGACCAAATTTCTAGCTCCTCGGGCTTTTCACGTTTGGCATTACTCAGTCCTTCAATTGTAAAGCTTTGCTTTCACGATGTCCCATCAAGATCTGCAATTTCGTGTACGCTCCTCCCTTGTTTTGTTGAACATAGAGATAGTCCGCATATTGAGTATCGGGGAGACAGTTGGTGAGATTTCATACAACGTTATTTCTCAGGGCTGAGGTATTATGACCATGAACGTTGATAGGGATCTTCATATAGAAATATAGGGTTGAATTCTGAAGGCTGACAACGGAGACTCCCGCAAGGCGTCTGCGTTTTGCAAAGTTCTGGGGAGTATTGGAAAGGGCGTTTGACGTCGGCTTAGAATTTTAGTCCGTACGCATTAGTGGAATGGCAAGGCTCTTTATGAAAGTTTGTGCGGGGCTGCATCTCCCATTAAATTGGAAAAGTTTAAGAGTATTTAAGAGCGTGGTTCTATGGTCCCCACGGTGTAACAGGTATTATGTTTCCAAGATTATATATATCTACTGCAATGAATCATAAGTATTTACCTTGTTGATAGTCGTGTTCAAAATTTTATTTTACTTATAGATCAAAGACACTATGCATTTTTTTCTATTGTTATCCCTTTCTTTAGTAACTCTTTGAGCAGAATCATATATGTTATAGTATGTCGTCGTACTTGGCTAGTCTGGAAATTTTGTAAATGGGCTGCATCGACATCTTTTACAACGCGGCAGAGAAGTGAATACAACTCTCTGGCAGACACCTAGGTGTAATCTTCCTCTGGAACTCACGGATTTCTCATTTTTGGAACATTGGCATGTCGAGAATTCATTGTGGACAGTCTATACCTTTTAGCTCTAGATCTTTGGAAGTCTGTTGGTGCACCGTATTATGGTGGTTATTGCTCGATCCTATTCGTTAATAAAGTGAGTGTATATAGAATACAATGAGCTTTTACAGACCAAATTTTAGTATAATTATGTGCTTAGATTGGCATATTAGTAGGATCGGGGAAGGCACTCATGGTGTGATTTTTGAAGATGAAGCCAATAGCATGAGTGATGATGCGGTTGAGAATTCCTTAAGGCAACTTTCCAACGCCATACTATCAGTTGTAGATGTATATATTATTGTGACAAGGTCGAAATCGAAATGTCTGACCAGTGACAGCCAGTGATCAATTTCACCCTAATTGACTTGGATATTCCGTCCGTCCGAACGTTTTTTGCAGCGCCAGTAGTGTCCCACAACTCTTTTATGTTGTGTGTTGTAATTTCAAATGTATCAATTTGTTAATTTTAATATTCAATCTCTTTAAATTCTTCTGCACCTATATAATTTTACGTCGGACATTGACTGTCACCATGTTTCCTTCCCCCGTAAACTTTAACAATAGCAATTGAGATATTAAAAAATCATTTGATTCATGCCTGCTGTCATTGATGAATCTCAAAAGCTCCCCTCACACATTTTTTTAAGACGAATGTGAAACAAAACTTGTTTCGCCAAAGGAAAGGGAAACAAAATTTCACACTGTGGAGCCGCCACAATGTAGTTTTTTGTAATTATGCTACATTATTATTCAAACACTGTGAAATCTAGTAATCATAATCGTCCATCATTTCTTTAACACCACACAACTTATGCATAAATATTCATAATCGGATACGATACTGTTATAAAAACAACACGAATAATCCTCGGATTATTCCACCATATTTTCTTTCTCGAAGTCGAGGAATTTGTACCTTAGCTAAAAATACTTAACCACAAATCATCATTCATTCAGAAAATGATATGGAGATTTATATGACTAGGAAGTAATGGTAGTGAGAATTTAAATAGAAATTAAAATTTTTTCAATCTGATCTGTAGTACACCGGTTCTTAACATTACAGCTCCCCTTCATGAACTCTTTGACTTTGGTCACAGTTTTTCTAATTATTGACCAATACATATTAGTAAACACATTCGGGTCTAAACCGCGTCACAACAGAATATATGGCTTCAGGGGGAACCTGAGCCTCTTCTGAGAAGGTCGGTCGTCACTCATCTAAACATGGTAACAATTGAATCACAAAGTGTAAACTTGAATTTTTAAATGTATTGTAATTTTTGACGATTTATTACTTTTCAAAAATCCGCCACCAGAGTGACACCTGCGTCTCCAAGTATTTGCACGGTGGGGCAAAGCTCGCTGTTTTCAAAATGCGAGAGCATGCTTTCAGAGTTTGAAAATGTCATTGTTTGCTTTTCTTCAAGCTAGCAAGGATCCCAAATGCTCGCAAGTCTACAAGCCAAAACAATTCCCAAACTTATTTCGTTCAATAAAACCCCACAAAAACGTTTATTTATTTACATCTCAAGTCGGTTTCT
>LJIJ01002180.1:0-30230 GCA_001718145.1 Orchesella cincta
AACGGATCGTACCAGAGATCAAGCTTTGACAGGAGAAAAACCACCGTGGGAGTAAATTTTAAGCTCTGTAAATAGTATGACAAATATGTAATGGTCACACCAATGGGACACAATCGTAATTTTACTTTTACTAATAAGAACGGTAGTAGCGTTGTTGACCTTTGTATGGTTAAAAATGAATCGTTATATATGGTAAATAGTCTTAGGGTCAGGAAAGCCACCTTTCTTGTCATGTAAAATTAACTTAACTCTGGGGCCTGATAAACGAACGTCTCTAACAATGTCAGCAATCGCATAAGTTGGTCTGAAAAGTTTAAATTTGAAGTTCTTAGAATCGCTGCGTAAATTTTCAAAAGATGTTCAGGAAGGTACATATAACGATTTATGTTCCCTAATTTACAAAGCCCTGCAAAACTCTCAGGAATGAAGACAGAAAGCAGGGGAAATATGACGGGGTCGGGTCCGCTGTGGAGTGATTAGAGAATTAATATTAGCGAAGAAAAATTACAGACGGAAGGTAGCATTGCTTAGAAAATCTAAACCCCAAGCTGACATAAATATCTACCTATCCACAAAAAACGAAATGCTAAACAGCAAAGTCAGTGTATCTTAGCCTGTCACGTGACAAAAAATAAGCTTTTCGAAAATGTGCAAAGTAAGATATGTAACACAAAAAATTCCAAAGAGTTCTGGTCCGCCTTGAATACGTTTAGAGCAAACTCAAAGACAAAACTTATGGAGACATTAACTTAAAACAATGGGAAACGCATTTTTTCAGCGTCTTTAAATCAGATTTTAGTGAGGGTCCCGAACAGGTTTTAGGCCAAATTAAGTGCCTGAGCTTGACCGCGATTTTAAATGTTTGAATTGAATTTAGCAATTAAGAAACTGGGATTAAGAAAGCACCAGGTAGCGATGGTATTTGTAATGAAGTGTGGAAAAATTTAACGACTGACCTTAGAAGAGAATACTCAACCTTTTAATTTAGTATATAGCGAACCAGAAAAAATGCCGGAGGCGTGGGAGAGATAACAATTGTTTCAATCTTTAAAAAGGGTGACTCAAACAACCAGCAAACTACAGGCCAATATCACTAATCAATACAATTACGAAACTTTTCACTACTATACTAGTAAAGCGATTGGACTCGTGGTGTAGGAAAAATAAGAAAATCTCTGAATACCAGGCAGGATTTAAATCAGGAACCGGCTGTGTCGATCAAGCATTTATTTTAAACACACTTGTTCAAAACCAACTTCGTACAAAAAGGAAACTCTACTGTATGTTTGTTGACCTCAGTCAAGCATTTGACTCGTAGAGCATCACGTGCTTTGGCAAAAATTGCACGAGAAAGGAGTTAGCAGTAAATTCGTAGGAATAATTAAACAACTGTACAACATAGCATACGGTAAAGTTAGAGTCGGAAACGATCTAACTAATCAATTTAAGTTTCAGAGATCAGTACTCTAAGGTGAAAGTCTCAGCCCAAAGTTATTTACTCTATTTTTAGACGATATTGTAAGCGACATTAAGCAGGCGGGTGCTGCTCCAACATTTATAAACGAATACGACGTTGACATGCTACTCTTCGCTGATGATATAGTTCTGGTAGCATTGAGTATGCAAGATCTTCAGCTAAAATCAATCGCCTTAAACTTTATTTTGAAAGCAACAAACTGAACATTAATCTTAGCAAAACAAAGGTAATTGTCTTTAGGAGAGCGTATAAAATGAAGCAATGTAAATTTTACTGGGGTGAGAAGGAGGTAGAAATCGTAAATGAATATAAATACTTAGGAATCCCATTCCACTACAGTGGAAAATTTAAATTAGCACTTGAAAAATTTCTAAGCAAAGCTAAGCAGGCCCAAGAGCAACTGCTAACAATTTTCAGAAAAGGTAGGATAGGGAGCCTTAAAATTCAAGAAAACCTTTTCAACTCTCTATGTCGCTCAATTTTATTTTATGGAATCGAGATATGGGGACTGGACTACTTAGATTAAATTATCATTTCCAGTCAAATTTTATAAGGAAGCTTTTCTATTTACCTTCAGAAACACCAAGATGGAAGCTGCTATTAGAAACAAATATGCAGCCAATTGAAAATGGTATTCTAAATCTAATCTTAAAATTTCTGTTTAGACTACGTAGAAAACCGAGCGACTCACTTGTCAAAAGATGCTACTCTCGTCTCATTGACGTAACTAATTATAATTCGAACGAAAACACATGGGTTGCTAAGGTCAACAAGCTCCTGAGCGGTTGGAATTTACCAAAAATTGATATAAGTTTGAACAGTAAAATCGAAGCTACAAGTTAGGAAACTACTAGGAGACAATCGCATAAACATCTCCAACGAGCAGGTAAAGATTATGCAAGGGAAGGTTTCGACGGCTACAAACGCATTAAAACTAGTGTAAAAGCAGAGAAGTATCTTTACTTCCCACTGCCGTTTAAGTACAAACGATTAATCTTTCAATTCAGAGTAGATCTCAACTACATAACTTATGATAAAGCCTGCAACCTGAATGGAAACAGGAAAATAACTTTAGTGTGTGTACAATCTGTAATAGGAACGACATTGAAGACGTGTTTCACGTAATTTGTGTATGCCCACACTACAACTATCTTAGGCAGATCTGGTAAAGAATATAAGCATAATTAGAGGGTTAACAGAGAAAATTTTTTGGCAAGCGTCTTTAATATATCAACTGTAAAACAGGAGAGAGTATATGTAAATTCTGGGTTGACGCAATGCGAGCGAGAAAAATTCTTGACAACATTTTGATGAATTGTACAACTTAATATTACCTTGTAAAACTAAATAGCCTGCAACAAATCATTTTAACATTTTTAATTTTAATTTAACATTTTTAACTCGATGTATTGAATCTCAAACCTGTAAAAATCAATAATATGACCGTGTATGATGGCAAAATATGGTCAAATAAACTCAACTATACTATACTATAAGTTTATAGAATATAGTTCAATATGTGTATACTGTTTATACTGCCGTCTTAGCCAGGTGATTTTACCAGTTCACCACAGAAGAAGACTAGCGCTTAATCATTATTTGTATTCAGCTGCATAGCTCTTAAGCCTCTTATGTGGGTTTATTTCTACTACAGGGTGTCTATAGAGATGTCTTAAAGATTTCGATGCTTTACTTCCACAAATGTTTTACCGCATATTTTTATTCAGTTAACTATGAATATTCATAACATTTTTAAAATTTTGGTACTCGCTGGAGTAACCGCTGCAGACGTTGTTATCGATGGTGTTCTAAAGAACTACAGTGACAAACAGGTTTTTGGATTTCAAAAACAGATACTTCCTTGAGTGGAATGTGGACTGGGTCAGAAAGCAAGTACTTTTTAATGTGTCGGTAGCCACATCAGGATGGGTAGGAATTGGTTTGAGTAAAGATGGAACCATGAAAAATGCAGACATCATGATAGCTGCGCGTCACTCCAATGGAAAGCCCTACATATCGGTCAGTAACTAAAGTAAAGGTGCAACAATAAAATCGCATTATAAGCCGTATAGTTCAAATTATTAATTTTTTGTATTGCTGAAGACTTTCACACTGACTGTGATAGAAAGTTAACACTTGATGCAAAACAAGACTGGCATTTGCTTGGTGCGAAAGAAAATTCAGGCAGACTTTCCTTCAGGTCTCAAGATCCATCGATACCTGTGATTTGATGATTATCCATTACTGTAAGTTTAACTTATGTTATTAGTAATTAGTATTACGAATCTGCATCATAGTTCCAGTTCCCAATTCAATTTTAATAGGAAGATCTAGCATCTATAATATGGGCATATGGGGAAAAGACCAATTGGAGTACCACAATGACAACAGAGGCAGATTTCGTGTTTACCTACTGGACCCTGTACTTCATCCAGCACCAACTGCAAATTCGCTGCCAAGATGGAAAGTTTCAACGAGAACAAAGGTTCCACCCAAAGAAACTACTTATTGGTGTACCATACATAAAATACCCCCAGGAATCAATCGGAAGCACCATATTATCGAGGTTAGGGTTTGGTAGTTGCGTGCTGAATGAAGTACAGGGTCCAGTAGTAAACACGAAATCTCGCCTCTGTTGTCTTGTGGTACTCCAATTGGTCTGTTTCCCCATATGCCATATTATAGATGCTAGATCTTCCTATTAAAATAAATTGAATGGGAACTGGAACTATGATGCAGATTCGTATAATAATTACTAATAACATAAGTTAAACTTACAGTAATGGGATAATCATCAAAATCACAGGTATCGATGGATCTTGAGACCTGAAGGAAAGTCTGCCCTGAATTTTCTTTCGCACCAAGCAAACGCCAGTCTTGTTTTGCATCAAGTGTTAACTTTCTATCACAGTCAGTGTGAAAGTCCTTCAGCAATACAAAAAATTAAGTAATTTGAACTATACTTGGCTTATAATGCGATGTTGTTGTTGCACCTTTTACTTTAGTTACTGACCGATATGTAGGGTTTTCCATGGAAGTGACGCCAGCTATCACGATGTCTGCATTTTTCATGGTTCCATCTTTACTCAAACCAATTCCTACCCATCCTGATGTGGCTACCGACACATTAAAAAGTACTTGCTTTCTGACCCAGTCCACATTCCACTCAAGGAAGTATCTGTTTTTGAAATCCAAAACTGTTTGTCACTGTAGTTCTTTAGAACACCATCGATAACAACGTCTGCAGCGGTTACTCCAGCGAGTACCAAAATTTTAAAAATGTTATGAATATTCATAGTTAACTGAATAAAAATATGCGGTAAAACATTTGTGGAAGTAAAGGCATCGAAATCTTTAAGACATCTCTATAGACATCCTGTAGTAGAAATAAACCCACATAAGAGGCTTAAGAGCTATGCAGCTGAATACAAATAATGATTAAGCTGCTAGTCTTTCTTCTGTGGTGGAACTGGTAAAATCACTGGCTAAGACGGCCAGTATAAACAGTATACACATATTGAACTATATTCTATAACTTACAGTAAAGTATAGTTGAGTTTATTTGACCATATTTTGCCATCATACACGGTCATATTATAGATTTTTACAGTTTTGAGTTTCAATACATCGTTTGGAAAAAGTTAAAATTAAAATGTTAAAATGTTTAAATGATTTGTGCAGGGCTATTTAGTTTTAAGGTAATATTAAGTTGTACAATTCATCAAAATGTTGTCAAGAATTTTCTCGCTCGCATTGCGTTAACCCAGAATTTACAGATACTCTCTCCTGTTTTACAGTTGATATTACTTAAACGCTTGCCAAAAATTTTCTCTGTTAACACCTCTAATTATGCTTATATTCTTTACCAGACTCTGCCTAAGGTAATTGTAGTGTGGGCATACACAAATTACGTGAAACACGTCTTCAATGTCGTTCCTATTACATATGGTACACACACTAAAGTTATTTTTCCTGTTTCCATTCAGGTTGCAGGCTTTATCGTAAGTTATGTAATTGAGATCTACTCTGAATTGAAAGATTAATCGTTTGTACTTAAACGGCAGGGGGAAGTAAAAGAACTTCTCTGCTTTTACACTAGTTTTAATGCGTTTGTAGCAGTCGTAAACCTTCCCTTGCATAATCTTACCTGCTCGTTGGAGATGTTTATGCGATTGTCTCTAGTATTTTCCTAACTTGTAGCTTCGATTTTACTATGTTCAAACTAATATCAATTTTTGGTATTTTCCAACTGCTCAGGAGCTTGTTAACCTTTGCAACCCATGTGTTTTCGTACGAATTATAATTAGTTACGTCGATGAGACGAGAGTAGCACCTTTTGACAAGTGAGTCGCTCGGTTTTCTACGGAGTCTAAACAGAAATTTTAAGATTAGATTTAGAATACCATTTTCAATTGGCTGCATATTTGTTTCTAATAGCAGTTTTCCATCTTGGTGTTTCCGAGGTAAATAGAAAGCTTCCTTATAAAATTTGACTGGAATATAATAATTTGATCTAAGTAGTCCAGTCCCCATATCTCGATCCATAAAAAAAATTGAGCGACATAGAGAGTTTGAACAGGTTTTCTTGAATTTTAAGGCTCCTATCCTACCTTTTCTGAAAATTGTTAGCAGTTGCTTGGCCTGCTTAGCTTTGCTTAGAAATTTTTCAAGTGCTAATTTTAATTTTCCACTGTAGTGGGAATGGGATGCCTAAGTATGTATATTCATTTACGATTTCTACCTCCTTCTCACCCAGTAAAATTTACATTGCTTCATTTTATACGCTCTCCTAAAGACAACTACCTTTGTTTTGCTAAGATTAATATTCAATTTGTTGCTTTCAAAATAAAGTTTAAGGCGATTGATTTTGAGCTGAAGATCTTGCATACTCAGTGCTACTAAAACTATATCATCAGCAAAAAGTAGCATATCTACGTCGTAATCATTTATAAAACTTGGGGTGGCACCAGCCTGCTTAATGTCGCTTACAATATCGTCTAAAATGAGTAAATAGCTTTGGGCTGACTTTCACCTTGGAGTACTGATTCTGAAACTTAAATTGATTAGTTAGATCGTTTTCGACTCAACTTTACCGTATGCTATGTTGTACAGTTGTTTAATTATACCTACGAATTTACTGCTAACTCCTTTCTCATGCAATTTTCGCCAAAGCACGTGATGCTCTACCGAGTCAAATGCTTGACTGAGGTCAACAACATACAGTAGAGCTTTCCTTTTTTTGTACGAAGTTGGTTTTGCAACAAGTGTTTAAAATAAATGCTTGATCGACACAGCCGGTTCCTGATTTAAAGCCTGCTTGGTATTCAGAGATTTTCTTATTTTTCCTACTCCACGAGTCCAATCGCTTTACTAGTATCGTAGTGAAAAGTTTCGTAATTGTATTAATTAGTGATATTGGCCTGTAGTTTGCTGGGTTGTTTGAGTCACCCTTTTTAAAAATTGGACAATTGTTATCTCTCCCCAAGCCTCCGGCATTTTTCTGGTTCACTATATACTACATTAAAAAGGTTGAGAATTCTGTTTCTTAAGTCAGTCGTTAAATTTTTCCATACTTCATTGCAGATACCATCGCTACCTGGTGCTTTCTTTACTCCCAGTTTCTTAATTGCTAAATTTAATTCAAACATATTAAAATCGCGGTCAAGCTCGGGGCACTTAATATGGCTAAAAGCCTCCTCAGGACCTCACTAAAATCTGACTTAAAAACGCTGAAGAAATGAGTTTCCCATTGCGTTAAGCTAATGTCTCCATAAGTTTTGTTCTTTGAGTTTGCTCTAAAGGTGTTCAAGGCGGACCAGAACTCTTTGGAATTTTTTGTGTTACATATCTTATTCTGCACATTTTCAAAATAGCTAACTTTTTTGTCACGTGACAAGCTAAGATACACTGATTTGGCGATTAGCATTTCATTTTTGGAAGATAAATAACTATTGATGTCGGCTTGGGGTTTAGATTTTCTAAATAAAGCTACTTTCCTTCTGTAATTTTTCTTTGCTAAAATTAATTCTCTATCACTCCACAGTGGACCCCCCAACCCTGTCTTGCTTCCCCTGCTTTCTGTCTTCATTCCGGATTGTTTCGCAGCTTTGTAGATTAGAGAGCATAAATCGTTATATGTACAGTTCTGCACATCTTTTGAAAATTTACACAGCGATTCAATGAACTTCGATTTGAACTTATCTGACCAACTGATGCGGTTGCTAATTCTTTCTAAGACTATCGGTTTATCAGGCCCTAGGGTGAATATAATTTTACAGTGGTTAGAAAGATGACTTTCTTGTATTTTAAGACTATTTACCATGCACAGCGATTCATTTTTAACCATGCAAAGGTCAACAACACTACTACCGTTCTTATTTGTAAAAGTAAAATTACCTATGTGTCCCCATTGGTGTGACCATTACATATTGTCATACTATTTACGGAGCTTAATAGTTTACTCCCACGTGTGTTTTTCTTGCTGTCAAGGCTTGATCTCTGGTACGTTCCGTTGGAGCAGGAGCCTATTCTTGCGTTCATATCACCCATCACGATATCCGGATTGCAGTCATTTAGAAATTTTAAAGTGTCGTCAAATGTTCCGTCCAATTCATTAGTTTTCAGTGGGGAGACGTATACAAAGCACACTTTAAAACTTGAAGAGGTTACAACGTCTGTTAAATGTAGCAATATATTCATTTCATTTACACAATAACTTTTAATACGCACTGAGCCACACTTTTTTATCCACACTAATAGACCTCCCTTGCGTCTTCCCATAACACAGTCTTTCGTTGAGTCAACAGTTACAATATCATAATTATTTACAAGTTGTTGGTACCAGCTGAATTTTTTATATCTCTCAATTGTGCACCAGGTCTCCGCCAGGCAGAAGATGTTTGAATCATTTTCTTGTATTTCCTGCACCTTATCAAAATTAGAATCATTAGTTAGACCGTCTACGTTCCAGTATACAATATTTACAGTTGAGCTTCTCTGTTTCTCCCGTGCATGATGGCCGTACCCCTATTTCCCGATCACTGCTACCAGCCGGTCCCCCTCAATTTTGTGGAGTACTCCATTAACCTTTAGCTGCTTGGATTTCCAGATGATCTCAGTGACTTTCCCTTGTTCTTTTGCAAGCTTTGCTTCTCTGACTAGTTTTGAAGTTGCTGACCTTTGCTCAGGGGTTTGATCTGCACTGATGTAGTACGGGTGACCGAGTTTTCTTTTGTTCAGCCAAACTATGTCTCTTTCACGCTCGAGTTGGAATTTTATCTTGACAGTCGTGGGTTGCCATTTGCCGTGCTTCTTATTACTCCCAATCTGTGTAACTTGTCGATCGCTGGTTCAAATCCTAATTTTTCTTTGAATATCTTCATTACTTTGTTGTAGTCTGTCTCACCCTTGCCTGGACCATCTTCATTAACTCCACTCATAACTAGATTGCTGGATACAACCATGTCCTGGAGTCGCTCGTTTTTTTCCGTTAATGTTGTAACTACTTGTTCTAGGTGTGTCACTTTCTTTTTGAGGCTGGAGATGCTCTTCTGTTGTGTTATCAGAACGGTATTCAGTGTGTCAAGCTTTTTCAGTATTTTTGGCACTTTTGTGATATTTCTTCTTATCAGTTCGTCAGTGGATATGTTTGTTATATCTTCCTCCTCCTCCTCATCCTCCTCATCCATCAGCATCTGTTCAATGTCATCCTCATCTTGGGAATCCTCTGTTCTGCTCCGTTTTGGTGCTGGCCTTGACCCGGGCATGGCTACAAAGTAAAAATGCCACGGTAGACCTCTGTTCCAGTTGTTTGTTAGTTAAAATTAGTGCTGTTTACCTTCACGTACACTTATGTTATACACCCAATTATGTATATAGATATATAT
Organism: Orchesella cincta; assembly: GCA_001718145.1. Classification (NCBI taxonomy): domain Eukaryota; kingdom Metazoa; phylum Arthropoda; class Collembola; order Entomobryomorpha; family Orchesellidae; genus Orchesella; species Orchesella cincta. The sequence goes on from LJIJ01002180.1 coordinate 9,364, forward strand.
GATGCATACGCCGGGACCGATGATGATGTTCCACTAAAATTTTTCCTTATTTTAGTGTTTACAGGCGATTTTAAACTTTAAAATTATGTTCAGTGTAAAGACGAGCCTTTAGATATTAGTTAGTGTACTTTAGGTGGCGTATTTTGATCTTTTGTCACTACTAAATTAAAGTTTTCAAAATATTTTTCAGGACAAAAACAAAAGTCTGACTTCCTTGTCTGCTTCCCCAAAGCAAAAACTAAAGAGGCTTTGGAATATCGTCAACAATACGATATGACAAGTTCACAATTAAAAACGGAGCTCAGCCAATTAACAACAAAAAATCAACAACTTGTGGCTAGATTTAATTCAAAATGTGTTGAGCTTGACGAGTTACACAGATTGTTTAGGGAAAAGTGCTCGGATTGTGATACACTCCTAACAAAAAATGAAAAGATGGTGCTCCTTTTGAATGAAAAAAATTGCAAAATAAATTATTTAAACGTTAACATTGGAAATTTAAATCATCAGCTGAGTTTTGAAAACACTTGTTGTGCAGTATTTGAAGAAAAAATTCAAAAGCTTGAATCCCAAATTACGATTCAAAAGCTGCTAAGCGAAAGTTTACGAGAAGAACTTGCGCATTTGAGAACAGAAACAATTTTTCAAGACATTTTACCAAAAACTGAGGAACCAAAAAATAAGGAGATTGCGGAATTGGAATGCGAGTCTCTGAGCGTGTTGAGGACAGCATTAGAATGGAAAACGGGGCATCCTGACATTTGTAAGGTAACATCATCATCATCATCATTACCACCAACGGATAAAGACAACAAGAGAAATTTTGTTCGAAAGCGAAAACTGGTCGTCATCCGAAATAATGGCGAAGAGCAAACCTCAATGGAATACAAAAAAGGAAGAATTAATTATCCAAAAATGACAACACACCATGTCGAAAATCGAATTAGCTTGAGTGACTCACAAAATTGATTGATTAATTGCCTAAGTATCTTAAGGAAGTTTGTACAATTCTGAATATAATTTCATTGTATTATATGCGAAACAGGATGTGAGAAACAGGATGTGAGGGTAAAATATTTTAAGCTGATTTTATGGAGATAAATCATATGCGGCATTGGGAACTAAAGCATTTCATTTCAGACTGGTGTAATAAAGAATTGAAATGCATGTTCAGTTATGTACTCGAACTTGGGAAATTTTGTTAATAACGTCTGATCAGAGACTACACATAAAACACTTCAGAGAATTCCTCATGGTCTTAAGAAGAAGCTAAGCTTTTGCTGACGTTGGATTTTTTGTTATCTCCTTTGTAATATCACTGAATTGCGGCAAAGTGTTTTAAATCAATGTTACTGCAGTATAAAATGGTTTTTACTTTGAAAATATATTTGTGTCTTGTTTAAATGTAATGATAAAACTAGCGCGGACAATTTTTAGCAATTTTATTGTATAATTGAATGTAAATGTTGATGTGTTGAATATTTTAAATTATCCCCAAGTAACCATTCGTCATCAATTCTACATCGCCACAACATCGAAGTTCGACTTTTCGATATGGAAGCGATATCAAACCTTAATTTATATTGTGATCGAAATAATATCGAAATGCTATCGATGTGTCCGCGTTTTCGACCTCTGTAGTGCAACGATGTTCTATACCGCAGCGAGATAAGGATATTAGGTCAGAGCAATATGCAAAAATATCAAACGGATGCTCCTCAATATATATTTATACTAGTTGAGACTTATACATAATAGTAAGTAAATATGCAGTCAGTGCCTTCATGAAATACCATTGAATACAAATTTATTAATTTTACACAAAGGGTATGGTTTATTATGACACCAGAAGAAAGTAGTGATTGAGTTACAATTAACAATATAGAGCACTTTAACAAGCCCAAACAAAACGGTTTGAAGTATAAATAAAATTAGATGTCGCATTAATTTTGTTTCACTGATCAACTTCTAAAAAAACTAATAAACAACCGTTTCTTTCCACTGTTCTGCTGGCTTAAATCGGAAAATATTTACTTCATTGTCACAGCTTCAACTTTTGGGAAGATTTCCTGTCGTCTACAATACAAGTGAGGCCTCTTGTAATTGCTGAGTGAGATTCACCTTCACCACTCACCACATACGTTTTGTAGTTAACTATTTTTTTTGAAGCTGCCATCGTCCTGAGCTTCGTTTTGACTAGTTTAAAAATGTTCACAACTTAACACTGAAAATTACTAATGCAGTTGTTCTCTTGAGTTTGTGTATTTACATGAACCTGGGTAATACACACAAGTACAGAAAGGATGTAATAGAACAACATAAGTTTAAGTTTGCTTTGATTTACAAATGATGTTTTTCCCGCTATACCTATTTCGATATTTGAGCGATATCGTATCGATTAAGGTCCTTATGTATAACTAATGCATGAATATATAAATCAGACCTTATGGATATGTTGATGCAGTCTATAAACATAAGATATCAAAGCTATATTGCCAGTTCTATATTGAATCAACGCGGATTAATCCAGGTTGATTAAATATGTACAGATGATCGAAACTTCCATATCGAAAACGCGATTAGTAAACATATGTCGAAACCATTATGAAATTGCGGTGTAGATGTATTTGAGACATTGCGATATTGTGACGAGATTATTTCGGTTAAGTGTGTTACTTGGGTCATCATCATGCTCATTACACTTGTCTGTTATATTTTTACCTGCAATAAAATAAAGTGAAACATGAATTACTGCATTTCAAGTATTTATCATGCAATACAATCTTTCTCTCTAAATACATCTCTTTCATTAAATAGATATGCTTTGAAAAATATATAGTTCAAAAAGTTACAGTCCGCCTCAGTCTATCGTTACAATGTCTGTTTTCTGTTGCAAGCTAATTTTTATATTCATTCCTAAATTATACTATTAAAGTATAAAAATGCGTGCATGCGAAAATGTGTAAAACTTTCGGAAAACTGCTTTTGATTTTATCTTCCATCAATACTTAAATTCAGAAATCTGTTGCAGAAATGTGTACATGAAAGCGCGTGCTTCTGCCTCATATTCGGAGCTTCCAAGGATTGCAGCGATTAACCCCTCGATTGTAGAGAAAGAGGGGATTGTTTGTGCCAAGGAGTGGGAATAGGATGACTGTGGCTTTTATCGCTCGACTAAAAATTGAAACGAAAATTATAAATGATACATTCTAAATGCACAGCTAACATTTGTTCGACTCACTGCAGAGCAATTTCTGAGAGTGAGTTGCTCTGCTGCGCATTTGTCAACAGGAGTTTCAGTATGTTGATCAAAAAGAGAAAGTTGGCTTGCAAAATTTAAAACGTAAAATAAATACATTTAATTAATTTTTTTAATATGTATAAAATCTATTGCGTTTTGTTCCTATATTTTTTAAACTCACAAACAAGGCAAAATGTATAGGTGCCAGCAAAATCCACAGTTCTGGACGCTCGCTGTAGTCCTTCCAGCATTTAACAGGGTGAAATATCTCCATTACACTGGCATAAATAAGTCCCATTGGAAACCCTAAAACTCAGCATTAAGGTTTTTAGAAATCAAGTTACTCAATATCAATTAGAAAGCTTTGAAAATGTGTTTTTGGCAATTTAAGGAACAAAATCTAATCAGCGGAGACACTTACGGAAGAAAAACCAGCAACCAGGATGGGGCAGGAAAGGCTTTCAACGCTGTGAGAATGAAAATTAAACTGGGGATCACAGAAGAAGTATTGCTACTCATGGGAAAGAATGCAAAAAGTCAAAACTGCCATGAGAAGGTTCAAAAACGGAGATAGCAGGAAACTATACATTCGTGAAGAAGGTTAATTATTGTATTTTTGCATTGAAAAATCTAATTTAATTGATAATTAATCATAATTATGTACGAATGAGTTTTCAATCCGCAACATTAAAAGCTATATGAAGATAAACCCCCCATAAATGGAATGTAGGAATGTATGTAATGAGGAATGGAATGGAATAAAATGGAAATAACATTATATCGCTTGCTGCTTTGTTATCTCCCGATGCAATGTCAAACGGCCTTGTTACTACCCCGAAGAGAAAATAGGGTGAATGCTGTTCATATATAAATATAAAGCAATAATCTTACATGATCGTAACAATTCGGGATGCAGATTTGCCAGACAAGCTAGCATAGCTCAGGGTAACGAACGACCTTTACTTCGCCATTGCATGCCAGGAATTTCCTGTTGCTCTCCTTTTGTTACGTAATGGTAGAGCATATCTAGCTAAAAGCTAGTTGCGCTTAGACATGCATACGTAGGCAAATGAAATGATTCCCGACCATTTTTTAATGCAAGTATATCCAAGCAGTTCCATTATTTAAGCTGAATGTCAGTTGATTATAGTATCCCAACGTGTTGTCTATTTTTGTACCAAGGCACATTCCTGTGACCCTCCAAATATTCCATGTTGTAGTGGGAAATATGAATGAAGTAAGAATTTCAAAGTAACGACTGTTGACTTTTTTCTTCAAATTTTAATTTCTCTAGCATTTTATAAGATTCTGTGATGACACCAATAAACTGATCATAATGATCTCTGTTTATCAGACTTTCCAAAATGTTGTCACTCGTTTCAGAAGATCATCACAAGTGTATCTGACGCCACGTCTTCAACCAACTAAAAGCTGTTCATAATTTGGTGATTACCATACATATTGGGAGAAGACAGTCCTCTCAAAATATTGGCAAACAAAGTGAGGGGGATAGGCTCTGGCTACATTTATTATAAATATTTTCCTTTTCTTCTTTAGATTTTCGATGTCAATTGTTATATTTCATCATCAGAAAACTACAAGTGAGCAAATTTGAAGTTTTGGTAAAAAATGATTCTTGTTCAGAAGACATTTGAAAACATACTGATAAAATGCATACTTGGGATAACACCCTCATTTTACCATTTTAACAGTTGTAGAAATTTGGTTCGTGAATTAAGTACGTGACATGTAACCCTCTGGAGCATCCAATCACCTTAGTATGAAGTCCACCGGTCAACATTACAAGACGTTATAGTCATTACAAATTGGTCGGATATTTTTTGATGTACCCTCGTATATCGATTTTCTTGACGTGAGGTGAACTAGAACCCCATCTTCTCCCACATTCAGTAGTAGAGCGTAGGCAGTTTTGTTGCAACTTTGGTTTATTTTCCATCTCTCAAATTGTTAATTTCCAAACCTCTTACATTTAAAAACAAATTTTTATGACATGCTTTCTTAGTATTATTATATAAAGTGCTAAAAGGTTTATTGACAGTGTAGTACCGGTTTAGTTACATTCTGTTAACTGGTTATTCTTTGAACAGATGATATATTGATACATCATACATCAAGGATAAGGTTTTCTATACATACAAACATTTTAGTTTTTCATAGTGGATATTATTTATTTTTCAGAAACAACCTAAACAATTTACATTCTAAAGGATGAAGTGAACGGAAATGTGTATGCTGATTAACACAAATTCTCAATAAATTGCTCATAAATTAGGTCGCAGTCGCAGGAACCGATTCCGCCAGTCTCCGTTGATGACGGAGAAGTACATTTCTTCTGTGTTTGCTTGTAATATAAGTACAAAACTGGTTGGGATTTCAACATGAAGCCCTGTTGCAAAGGTAATTATTAGTACGCTACAATTTCCAAGAATTAGTTCAGTCCAGTTACGTTACTAAATATTAGTATATCAAGAAATTCGATGAATAATACTAAAACTGATTTCTTAATTTGTTACACTTACAGAATTTCTTGGTGTGCCTCTAATTTAAACTTGTAACAGAGCTAAAGCCAAGGTACAGAACATTTACGTCAAGATCTTTTGAATTGCTCCACGAACAAACCAGACACATCGTTCATTTGGTTCTAGGGGCTAGAATTCCTTGTACAACGTACAAAATGCCTCCAGACGTGGTGTTCAAAATATCACTTCATCAGAAAGGTTTATTAATACTTATAAATAAGTTCGCTTAGTTAGGTCGGGTTATGTGCAAGTTACCTTGTATCCTTAATAATCAATCAAGTCTATCAAAATAACCACTTACGATTTACAATAGAGCTTAACTCGTTACTTTCACCATTAGGTTGTTGTGCACAATGCAAATAATTTTAATGAGCGATTCCCACTTGTTTATTATATTTTACGAAGAAGATCATGTTCATTCATTTATTACAACTAAAAATGGTGTTGGTAAGCTAATAGAAATTTTTAAACTCCAGCTAACAAGCTGATAGCTGGAGTTTAAAAATGTTATTCAATAATAATATATACTACATGTTTACTGGTGAATCTTTTGAGATTACCCAGCTCTGATATCGTGATTACGTCATAATTTCACCTGAACTTTAAATCGCATTTTTGCCCAACTCCCGTACTTTCCGCAAATTCTGTCTTCAGGGCCTTTTACCCCAAGGTGTCTAGTTTATATATCATATTTCAGAACCTGCGGAATGTTTGGGAGTTCGTCACAATGTCGATTTCAAAAAAAATCAAATAAACAGTAATTTTGTAATAACTTTTAAATTATCTAACATTTCAACATGAAACTTGGGGCACACTGCTCATATAGACTATAATTACCGTGCGGTTAACTTTCAATATTAAAAAGCACCAAATTTATAAAAAAAATATTTTTGAAATCTGACCTTTCATCTTTGACCTGACATTGTGAGCCTCCATGGACACTTTGACATGCCATGTAACATATCAATCTTCATCAAATTTTATTGTTCTATAACATATGTGAAGGCACGAAGCACTGTCACAAAATTTTGGCCATATGCCCTCTGTGCAACGTTGCATCTCAATGGAACAATGCATAGTCTGCATTTTTTCCATGCAAATATATTTTCATGAACCTTTTCAATTTAGCAAAAAAGAACTACATAATTGAGAATTTATTGAATAAAATATTTTACTGCATCTTATTAATCTCAGACGAAGTGAAACTGTCATTTCAAATTACAATTATTGGTGGCTACGATTAAATGAATTTTGTTGTTTTCACAAGAAAGCTTTCTGTGTTGAAACTTTCTCCCATGTAACCATTCCTGTTTCAATAGGTAAAGTTTCAAACTGCAAATGAACCAAAATGAATAGCCCACGCGTTTTAAACTCGAACACCTTTCCATCATCAGATGGCCACTGAATGCTGTGAATAAAACAATAAAGACTCGTTAACCCACAGTTTTTATATCGCTGTTAAAAAATTTAACTGCAAATTCTAGACTTCCATTACTTTCTCTCAAATTTTAAACCGGTCTCGAAGGAGTAGACCATCAAAATGGAACTGGTTTCATCTCCCGCGTTTCCAAATCCTGTCACAGAAAGTTTGAGAAAAGTGTCCGGCTCACTAATTATTTTGGAGTCGGATGTAAAAACCAAATGATTTTGGACAAATGCATGTGTATCATTAGATAATGGGATATTTAAAGGTGAATAGGTTTCGTTATTAAACACAACATATGATCCGGGACGCATTTCTGGAGATTGTATAGCATTTCTTTTGAAACTAAGCTTGAATCCTGTTCCCGAACTGCTTGTAGTTCTGAATATGACGATTGCTCCACTTGCTCCAGTTAAATTTGCTTTCTGTGTATGACTCCCAAGTCTAGTTGGTAGCCCAAGCTCCCCATCGCATTTATAAACTGCGATTGCTTCAGAATCCAAATCTCCAAAGCCATGATTTTCAAGGGTAAAAGTTGTGTTAAGGAAACCACTTTCAAACTGTATCATGAAAACGCAGAGTTCGCCCGCATCGTAGTTTTCATTGAGCTTGTATTGGATTGTGCCATTGTCGGCAAAAATTGATTGGCCACATTCCGTCACTAAAATTTCAAATTTTTAGGTATAAAACGGAGAGTGTAATATTTTCAGTGATTTCAGTTTTTTACTCACGAGTGCCGGGTGGTAGCTCAGTTGTTGTGGTTGGTATTTCAGTTGACGTTATTGGAGGTCTGGTTCCTCCACTACATCCTGAAACAATTTCTGGAAAGTCACATTGAGTAGTTTCAGGATTGTAATAGAGGGAAAATGGACACACCATTTCTGCTGACTCTCCATTCAAGCAGATATAGAAATGGGAGCATTTGGAATGAGGCAAATAGGCAATTCCCTCAGTGGGACAATTTTCCCCCATGGAAAAGTGAAATGATCCAAAAACACATACTAAAATAATACTATAAAGATTCATGATGATTTATCTTTAAATGTTAGTTTAACAAACAAAGGAACCTGACGATGACAGCAAACTGGTTGATTTTATAATAAGCGACAATTTGCCCTTCATTCTGTTTTCATATAAAGTTCTATACAAGATAATAACTACGGCAAAGATTATTTGTTTGAGTCATTGATAAGCATGATAAATCCAACCAAATTAAATATTTTGCAGTCAATTCGCGGAAATTAGTCGAAATTCAAGTCCACAAGCCGTAAATACAGACGCAAAAATGATAAACCTATCAGTTTTCAATTAAAACTGTCCAATTTGAGTCGACACATATGTTTGTTGCGAGATTAGCTGTTATCACACTATCAAAAATTCTAATCACATCGCCTGACAATAAAAAAAACTTTTCAGCAAATGAAAGCATTTGTGCATCACGTTGGTTCAATTTGTTAACGATTCGCATTGACTTTATTGAATGATTTATTGATCACTTTTTATGATCAAGTTTTTAAGCAAATTTGGTAGGCTCAATCATTCTCGTTGCATACAGTTTGCAACTAAAATATTAGATAATAGCAAACTTTGAAGCTTTAGCTACAATGAAGTGCGCCTTACTTGTAAAAATTATTTTGCTGCATTTGATTGTGCAACACATAAAAAAGATTTAACCGCCGTTTCTTAAACAAATTAAACAAATACATTATATAGATGGTTACACATTACCTTATCAGCTTCACGATCATTTTTAAGCACAAGTACACTTTGCACTGCATGGCGTAGAATATTTTTTCATTCGACTACTAACTTTGTCCTTCAAAAAACAAACCATTTTATTTCGATGAAAACAAGCAACAAGCTGAACAGTACGCTTGCCAAAATATTATTACTCTTTATTGCTTCACTAAAAACATATCGTGCATTGCTTTTGCTGACTAACAGAAAAACGAAACGCATATCAGTGAAAGATAGCGGATACTTGACTTGAGTACACGCTGAGAATTGTACACCCACCCAAAGTTTCGGGGCAATGCCTATGCTGCAACCGCTTTTCTTGATCATAATACGAAATAGGGAAATAATACGATGTTGTGGAGGCTTGAATTGTTGACATTTGTTGGGCAAAACTGGCCTTCACTCATGGCCATGTCCATCAGCTGTAACTATTTATCGTTGTGAATTGATTAGAGAATGATATATATTGAATATATAAATTTTTGGGTATTGTAAACAAACAAATACTAGACCTCCTTCATCCCTTAATGATAACAGATTTAAAAAGAAATAAAATTAGGAGAGAAAATTCCGTCTTTCAGAAACAAAGTAATGGCAATGGGAACACCGGACTATTATACCTTCCACATTGTCGGAGATTGGATTAGTTTAGCTCATAAGCTTTTTTTGGATATCAATTTTATAGTGATCAATTGTGCTTCAAAAGCAGTTTTTCGAGTTAAAATATTGTGACAACGACTATGGCACACTTTAAGGCTTAAACTATTGCACCTCAACAGAGCTGGTGGTTTGATTTATCCGACGGGCTTTCACTTTTTAACCTTTAGCTGTTTTAATTTCCAAAACATCAAACGGTGGTTGATAAACATTAAAGATTGTGTATGAAGGCTGTTCTATTTTTATGAAATGGTAACAAGAAACAAGTAGCTGTACTCAAGGTACAGGAAAATCGAGCCGCTGCAAGTTAGACATATTATTTGCACTGAAATTTAAAAAGCAGTTCCGCAAAAAACTGAATTAATACGTGCTTTACCTCGGTTACTTAATTGAAATATAACTGATAAATTTTCTTTATCACTTATGGCAACCGTCATTACAAATGTTTAGGTGATGTGCCAGACTTAAAAACTTGTAGTGGAATAATCAAATAATGACGACATCCAACTTGAGAAATTGTATAAAAACGTTTTTCATCTTAAGATTGTGTTAGTGTTTTTGAGGAGAACTAGTTTGTTAGTACAAATGTTTCGTAACAAACGACAAACAGACGATGCTTTAACCTACGGCCTACAGTGAAATTTATAGCCTGTTCGAAACTGTTACTATAGATTTTTATACATTCTTATCTGAAGCTCTGGTTAACGGTTTTTAGTGAGTTCTGTGCATATCTTTAATTTTTCATGGTTTCCGCACTCATCTTGTGCTCTGAATATTTATAAGGAATAGAAGTTAATAAACAGGGGCGAGTCTTAAATGTGACAACAATGCTGTCAACATATTGGGTTGTAGCCCCTCATGTATCTTCACACTCTCACAACACCCCAGTCTATCATCCTGAAGCAACTACAAGAATCAAGAGCACTCAAGGTGCATGACACTCACTCTTGGATTGGCATGTGGTGGAGCATCAGCGCACACCACGGGAAGAATATTCAGGGCTACAAGTTTTGGGGCGTATTCTCGCAATAGTGTTTAAACCTGACATATTTTATTTCCACTTAAAAGTCTATTATTTAGTTCAATAAATATACTTCGATATTATATAATATCAATTAACCCTTCTTGTAGTTGATTCATCTACTTATTTTCTACGAACTAGCGCCGTGATAGGGATTTCATCATAAGAAAAAGTTAGCCCGTCACAGGGTTTATTATTGATGTATATCCATAATTCATAATGTGTAGTGCTAAATTTGTTTGAAATCACAATCAAACACAAGAATATTTACAGCAATAATGTTCACGATTTAACCGGTTTTCCAGGTGAAAATTCCTGTCGTGTGGGTTGGCAAATGCGGCTCTTGCTTCTGATACGCAATTAAGAAGCCACGTGTCTTAAAATCGTATATGCGATCTGACTCGAAATCCCGGCAAATTCTATTAGAGTGATATTTTTGATCAGGTAGTCTTCAGCTAAGTTTAAATGGAAACATTTCAAATTTATTTGGGTAACACTTACGTTTTTTCCATGATTAGTTCTTCATCAAAGCAATACATGTGAAACACGTTTAAACAAGAATTTGCTGGGTTTCCCATGTTTCCGACAATGGTTAGATTAAGTCTGAGGTATGTACCTGGATCAGTTACCAGTTTTGAGGCTGATGTGAAAATATAGTAACTGTGGTGGACTTTCGTCATGTTTGCGGAAAGAAACGGGGTGGGTAGTGGGGATGCTATTTCGTTTGTAAGCACTAAATCCGTTCCTAAATCTGGTCTGGGATTAAGCAAAGGATTCTCCACTTCAAAGCTCAACTGAAAACCTGTTCCAGTTTCGCTATTTGTTTTGAAAATAATAACTACTCCATGCCCTGAAATGATAACAGTTTGTTGTTGACGTCCCAAATGCTGAGCTGTGGTACTAACTCCATTAAATATGCGGAAAAGTGTAACTGCGTTTGGATCTATATCACTAAATCCGTTGGAGACCAGAGTAATAGTTGAGTTTTTGAAGCCGCTTTCAAATCGAATGATGAAAATACAGAGCTCACCTGTATCATAAAATTGATTTAACTTGTACTGAACGAAACCGTCGTCGGCAAGAATGGTCTGGCCGCACTCAGTTACTATAAAGAAACAAAAATTGAGATTATTTAAATGGGATGGATTCAAACCAGTGGCGTTATATTAGAAATCCACGAAGAAATCAAAAGACACATGTGTATCAAGGATTCCCCGAAAGTTTGACAAAAATTTAACAGCACTAAACAAAGTCACGGAATGACCTTTTTTTCATAGAATTCTTTGGGTGCCGATTTTTTGTCATTTATATTTTACTAAAAGCCAGTTTTCTGGGTAGAACGTCGTAATAAAGACGGAGGCTGGAAGTTTTGTCATGCTTGTCCCCCATGACCGACGTTTTTGGGTTAATACGAAGTATATTTTATTTAACAAGTTTTGGCAATAACTATCACCTTTACCGCCTCCAGCCTAGTAGAACATCAGCTTCATAACGCCACCTTTAACTGGGGGAAGGTGTTGCTTTGGTTGTACCGCTATCGCACAGCCGGAAGTTGTAAGAACATTTCATTATAATTCAAAACTACGACTCTGGTTTTAAATATTTCTTAATTCCCTTCTTTTTCGCGGATTTTGTGTTTCTTTAAACGTATCTACCCATAAGAATAGGAAAACGCCGGAAAAATTCGTAGTTATACTCTCCAGCTTTTATATCCAAGGGTGGGTAATCAGTTGATTAGGTAATCTAATCTGATAATCGGATTGATTGATTAGTTTAATCTTTAAATAGTAATCTGAAGATGAAGAAATTCTGAAATTAATCAGTAATCAATTAATCTGACGAATTCCTACAAGCGACTTAATCTATAATCATAAGAAATCTATCCAAACTGGAAATCTAATGGTTAATTAATCAGAAGATTGATTAATTTTTCGTGTGCAAGACTCAGCGCTGTAGTCGTTTTCTTACTGTAATAACGATGAATTGTTTGATATAGCGTGTAATTCACAAATCCAAAACTCCTGCATTCTCATCCATGCTCTATCGTTTTCGTAACCTGTGTTTTCCTTGCCATTACACTTCCTATTGTGAATATTTGTTCAGTGTTCAGTAATCATATTGTAGAGTTGATTTAAAATTTACTTGCATTTTTAAGTAAAACTCCTTGTCTAAATGAAGTTGCCAAATGGCAAAAGAGAGTATACACCTTCAGTCTTTGACGGTCAATTTTTTGAAATCGTTCATTCAAGCAGATCTAGTGATGTTGGAGAGAGTGTAACACGAAAATATAGTGGACCTTTAGCTTATTAATAAATTATTCTAGTCATATTTGAAAAAATAATCAACTGTTAGATTAACTTATCCGATTAGTTAATCTTTAATAATTAAAATCGGACGAAGCCCAAAAAATTCAATAGCCAAAGAAGCAAGTGTCACCAAATTTTTCGTTTGGCGACTATGTGCAACACAGTATGTATTACATCCATTTAATAAACAATATAGTTTGAATGTTTCACACAAACCTGCCCTTTTCATTTTTGAAATAAAAAGTAAATAAAAATAGATGTTAAAACACCATGCTCATTTTAACTTTATCAGGACAAACGTACTTGCATTGAAGAGCATGTGACTCTTTTAAATCTATTGTTTAATTTGAAACTGGGATTTTGCAATAAAATTTGAAATACTTACAAGTGCCTGGTGGTGGAGGGTAAGTTGTAGGGTCTTCTGTTGTCGACGACGTACCAATTGGAGGTCGAGTACCTCCTCTACAGCCAAGAACGTTTTCTGGAAAGTCACATTGCTTGGTCTCTGGGTTAAAATAGAGGGTTAATGGACACGACATTTCAGTCGCAACGCTATTTAAACAGATAATATATTTATTGCAATCATGGTGCGGTAGGTAGGCAATTCCTTCAGGAGGACAGTCGATATCTTCCCCTTTGGAGTTCAGAAATTTTACAAGAAGTAAAATTAAAAAAGTTGGAGTTTTCATTTGAATGATTTGTTGGTTAGTTTGACTTATAATGGCACAGTGTTACTACGGAAGGTTTCATCGGAACTTATTTAATCCTGATGCATTCCTGAACTTATATAGGTTTGTATTTTTCATTGTGAAATTGTATTATGCGAATTTCTGCTTGTTGTTATCTGGATTTTTATGGTTGTAGTATGATAAAGATGTTATTCCCAAATCAATTAACAAAACGTTTGAGGAAAACGGCTCAAGTGTAAACACATTTTAGCAGAGGATTGAAGATACACATACACATTATAATAAAGCACTTCATAAGGAAAACCCTCATAATAAGTTTTATTAACGAACGCAAATTGAAGCAATTGGTAGCTGTTTTTTATTAACCTACTTTTATTAAAGACTTTCATGTACTGAGTACTGATAATGACTAAGAACAGCACACCTGCGTTGGATTTGGTGTGTTTTTCCTCGATATTACAGCCTCGTGCGCAATTCGAATGACAAACAAGCATTTATCAGCCGTTGAGTTAAAGCAGTGAACACCATTAAGTAATTGATAGTTTAAAAAAATTATACACAACACGTGGCATTTTTTACGATTTGAGTACTCAGACACGATACTATATAAAAAGTAGACATCTTTACACAGGCCCTCAACTTGTTTTCTCCTCATTTAGTCAAAAAAATGTATGAGCTGCAAATCAATTTAATCAAGGTGACGTCAGACAAAACTAACAAACGGAAAACTAGATGTTTAATATGCATGAATTTTTGTCGGGGTTTCCTTATTTACCGAAAGCATTTTTGTTTTGTCCTGCTCTTCCTAGCAAAACTCTATTTAACTGTTTCTTTCCTAATCCACCTCCTTTTATATAATCTCATTCCGCCATCCGTAATAAACTACTCCCCTTCTTTACCAACACTTTCACCATACAGTCATCTGAGTCATCGATATAACATTTATCAAATTTGTACGAAGGCCAGTGCTCAGCATTGCAACCTGTGGGGAGACGTCATGACCCATTTGAAAGCGATCCGGCAACGATAGATACCTTTGAGTTATGCATGGAAATCAGTGTTATCCGTTGGGGTAAGTTAAGATATTTGTGATAAGGGTAGACTGAACTGAGTGTTCAGTCCACTCATGAAGGTAGTAGGATTTCTCGAAGACTAGATGTCTGACTGACCTGAAATTTTGAATACATAAAATAGTCATAACTTCTTAAAAGCCACCACCATACCCTTCCTAAAGAGTCCAAGATACTTTCCAAGTTCTATAACCGCTAAGAGAAAATGTGATCGGAAGTTGCGAAGTCTTCCAACGCAAACCTCATCATACGTGTGAATAAAATGCTTGGCCCTAAAGCCAAAATTGCTCTTCACTCTTTTTTCTTCATAAAGTTATGTAGCTAATTAAATTTGCTACAAAACTGCTATATCCGATTTTGTTCAAAGTACTTTGGTTAAAAATTAAATGCCTTCAGACTGCCATCGTCACTCAAAGTATCCCTTCTCTTTCGTGGACATGCATAAATAAATCTTACCGGTTAAGTCACATGTATGTTAGAAGTTGTACAAATGCGAATTAAAATTTTAGTCAAATTGTGGCTTTAGTTGAATATTCAATTTTTATTACATTGCTAATCCAAACCAACATAAAAAACGGAGCAAAAATTAATCCCAACAGTAGTGCACGAACCTGTGACCCAGTCGTAGCGTGATACCACCACAACAATCAATCTTAGCCCACAACGTGACGCGAAGAAACACCAATAACAATTCAACTAAAATTATTGTCAAGCCCATACAGACATACAAACGTTTTGTTTTATAAATATGCAAGGGTGGGTAATCAGTTGATTAGGTAATCTAATCTGATAATCGGATTGATTGATTAATTTAATCTTTAATCAGTAATCTGAATATGAAGAAATTTTTAAATTAATCAGTAATCAATTAATCTGACGAATTCCTACAAGCGACTTAATCTTTAATCATTAGAAATCTATTCGAACTGGAAATCTAATGATTAATTAATCAGAAGATTGATTAATTTTTCGTGTGAAAGACTCGGCGCAGTCGTCATTTTTTTCATGTAGAAAAATGAATTAATTGATATAGCGTGCAATAAACAAATCCAAAACGCCTGCATTCTCATCCATGCTCTCACGTTTTCGTAAGCTGTGTTTTCCTTGCCATTACACTTCCAATGTGATTTTTTGTTCAACCGTAATCATATTTTAGAGTTGATGAAAGTTTACTTGCTTTTTAAGTAAAAACCCTTTGTCCAAATGAAGTTGTCAAAGGGCAAAGAGAATCTACACCTTCAGTGCTTGATTGGTCAATTTTTAAATCGTTCAATCTAGCAGATCTAGTGATGTTAGGAGCGTGTAGAAAAAAAAGTGGACCTTGAACTTATTAATGAATTATTCTAGTCATATTGAAAAAGTAATCAACTGTTAGATAACTAATCCGATTAGTTAATCTTTAATCATTAAAATCGGACGAAAAATAAAATACTTAATCAATAATCAGATTACTTTTTCTTGGTAAAATAAACAATTAATCATAATCTGATTAATTAAAAATACCAAACCTAATCTCTAATCTTTAATCTAAAGAAAAATTTTCATTGATTACCCACCCTTGTAAATATGATATGATATATAAAACGCTTGAAAATGCATTCATACTCAAATAGTAAGAAACCTTGTAGGAGTTAATACTTGCTGATGTCCAACCATCCAACCCAAGTAAACTCGAGTAATCACGACAGGATGGTGGTAAATCCGCTGAAAATTCTTCAAGAAAGCTGGGTGCATTGCTGAAGCTGCGCTCAATTCACACTTATACAGTGGCTGACTTTATCCTCCAACTCCAAATTCACCAACGTCAGCAATGTCGAAGTTAATATTTAATTCCTTCTTTATATTGTTTATTTTCCCAAACTGCTACTCCCTCAACGTGTCCCCAGGTACAAAATGGGAGAATGGTATAGTAACGTATAAACTGGACGACACAATTACCCTACGGGATATTACCGAAACTCTCCAAGGAA
Source organism: Orchesella cincta (assembly GCA_001718145.1). Classification (NCBI taxonomy): domain Eukaryota; kingdom Metazoa; phylum Arthropoda; class Collembola; order Entomobryomorpha; family Orchesellidae; genus Orchesella; species Orchesella cincta. The sequence continues at coordinate 26,018 of LJIJ01002180.1, forward strand.
TCGATGAGTATCACACAAAAACCTGTATCAGATTTGAACCATGTCAAGAAAGGGACACTGACTTTGTTAGCATTGATCTCGACACCAGAATCGCGTGTGGTTCCGTGGGCCACTGCCAGAAAGGAGGCAACCAAAGAATGCGACTAGGAGAGCTTATAGGATGTCGCAACAGGTTGGAAATAATGGAAAATCTGGGATTTGCTCTGTTTGTTTATAATGAAAATGAACGTACTGATCGAGACAACTACTTAGTTTTTACGGGGGACTGCGAGACACCGCATAAATAAGTTGATTTTATTCCAACTGGGCTATATGATTTTTGATAGTCTGTTTCATTTCAACTGTGAAAATTGCATTGGTGGCTGGCCTGCTAATTCAAATGTTACAAATTGTGGAAAATATTCCACGCGGGGACTTAGTGTTATGGATGCTGACAATATTAATGCTTTGTATGAGTGCAAAGGTTGGAAATAATTGTCCTTTAAAATATGATGGACATGTAGCTTTCTAGAATTATTTCGTTTATAATATCTTTCAGGTTGCTACCGTCACCAATGGAAACCGGCTGAATCTCCAACGCAAGAGGACAAGGCTAACATGTACAGTTTTGGTTTAGAAACAATAGACGGCTGTGTATTCCTGTCGGGGTCGGGTTCAGGGCTCCATTTATGCTGGAATGTACAACGTGTCAACAAAAAGTTGTATAGTTGCACTGGACAAAAAAGTGTATGAAATAAAGGGATTAGTTAGTGTCGAAGTGCTCACCTTTCCGGGAGGCCTTTCGGAGCAATGCAGCAATTACAAGTTGGTGGAGAAAAATCAAGCATCTGCAAACAATGCAGTAGCAGCTGGGGCACTAAACAAGGACTACAAATGGAAAAGCTATGTTGCATAAACTCATAAGCCAAAAGAATAGGTATCCTATGTTCCTGAATCTTAAAACAGCCATAACTAGTAGGAACGTTAAAATATTTTTGCAGCTTTTGGTTGTAGAATTATCTACATTTAATTAGCTTTCTTCTGACGTACTTATCAACGGAATTAGTTGGCTGGTTTTTTAAATATTTACACACATATACGATTGCGCAAGATATTAGTTGGCCAAAAGTGTAGGTACTTTTCAAAATTCTTATAAAATCTTTGATTTTATCCAAGATATTCACAATTTTTATGTTTGGATACGTGAGAAAAGTGATAAGTACCTAGTTTGACACAATACCATGTGGCCATTGTTGGAATTCAAGAGAATATGGTGGTTTAATGGAATGGCATCTAGCCACGGGGAAAGGTCTTAAAACTCGCAATGATTGAAATCAAATTTTTATGCTCCATAATTGTGTCAGGAAAGATGGAAGTCGTAATAAAACAAATTCTAACGAGATTCACTACACCTCTCCGTTTATTGCAACCAAATAAGCTCCCAAATTATTAAAATCACACCAACTCTTTTTAGGGGCTGTACCAAATTTGACTATAATTTCCGTAATTGGTAAGGCAAAAACGTCAATGTGGCTTGAAAGAAAGCCCGGAGTTGCTATACATCAAGTTAGTACACACCGAATTGTGGTATTGAATGGCCACATGGTATTGTGTCAAACTAGGTACTTAACACTTTTCTCACGTATCCAAACATAAAAATTGTGAATATCTTGGATAAAATCAAAGATTTTATAAGAATTTTGAAAAGTACCGTACCTTTTGGCAAACTAATAGTCTTGCGCATGTCGTATATGTGTTTGTAATATTTAAAAAACAGCCACTAATTCCGTTGATAAGTTTACGTCATTATCCGGTCATTTCCCATGGCGCCTTTTCCCCAAAGGTCATTTTTCCCAGATCAAAGGCTCTTTCCCTCACAATGAGCTTTCTCCCTCATGCTTATGAAGGGTTTTCCCTCACATGGATATTTCTCCTCAAAATGGCCTTTCCTCCCCCAGGAGTTTTCGCCTCACAAACTTCCCCACAATGGACTTTGATCCTCATGATATTATTTGCTCCCAAGCATTTGAACAGAAGGGCCACCCGATGCATACCACAAACAATTCGTTTTTTCGTTACAAACAAAGAAATTTATATAACTCACTAGGAAGAGACAAACATAACGTTAGAGATAGGAAGAGGACTGTGATTCTTTGAAGTCCATGCAAAGCATAGAAAATAAACCTTGTTTCGTAACTACTAAATTTTTCATTGGAAACTCCATAAGGTATCTTTTTTAATTTTCAAGAATCACAGAAATTGTGCCGCTCAGCCAATCTCTTTATATCTCTGTTTGAAAAAGACCGAATGTTATATATTTAAGCTTATTATTTCCTAACAACTACAGCATGATATTGATTTGAACGATTGAACTTTATACATGCATGTCCATTTTGGTGAATTTAGTTATGTAATACTCCATACACATATATATTTCTAATTTGTGCATTTGAATTAACTGCAAATATATGGAAAATTAATATTACAAAAAATTGCATTACACTCATAGTAGCATTATAGTTTATAAAAGCAGTGTTTGGTATCAATCGGTTCTTCAAAAGGCTTGGTGAGCAAATGCTTCATGTTAGGAAAAGGCATAGTGAGGAAAATTAACTTGTGGGAAAGGTCTTTGTGGGGTAAAGTCCTTGTGAGGAAACTCCTGGGGAGGAAAAGGCATTGTGAGGAGAATATCCATGTGAGGAAAAGTGAGGAGAAAGCTGTTGTGAAGGAAAGGCTTGTGAGAAAAATGACCTTGGGGGAAAGCCATGAGGAAGTGCCCCAGAACCAATTCCGTTGATAAGTACGTCAGAAGAAAGCTAATTAAATGTAGATAGTTCTACAACCAAAAGCTGAAGAATTATTTCAACGATCCTACTAGTTATGACTGTTTTAAGATTCAGGAACATAGGATACGTATTCTTGGGGTTATTATTGTATGCAGTAGCAACTGATGTGGCAGGCCTAAAACATAATTCCGTTGGATATGTGTGGAATGGACCTGACACAGGATTTGGAAATTTTGCAAAAGTTGTGGTTGGTAAACATGGGTGGGAAGCAGCGGATTATCGTATATTGACTTGCGTCGAGGATACAGCTTGTATGCTCGAAAAATTGCTTAGGGAGCCTCTGGATTGTGTCTAAAAATTATTTTAATGTTTTCTTTTATATTTATTTAATAATGGAAGAATCATTTTGGCATCTTTCTTTTGAAAATTATTGTCTTCAATTTCAAAGCTTACATGTCATTTAAAAAATAAAATAAATCTGTACGTCGCAGAATTGCGGGTGTTTGTTCCCTTTTACAGATAGGATATGTTCTTGCGTGTCGCTCTTCATTCCATCCCGTCGCTAAATTAAAAGCAGTAAATTTTAATTTAAAATAATCATTCCATAAATTTAAGATTTGACAATTCCAAGATTTCACTAACCTTGTGGTATTTTATAAGACAATTTTATTGTAGAGGGCTTAGTTGGATTGAAACTCTTTTTCACAAATATAAAAATGCCACTCGTGCAAGGAACCTTTCTTACATCCCTCTTAAATCCGTCTCCATTTGGTTCCGAAATTGTACACTGTGAGTCGGCATCTTTTTTAAATCCATCTTCATCGACAACCCAGTAAGTCTCCAAGAAGTCGTAAAGGTAGGGAGCACTTGTATTTTCTTTAGACTTTTGATGCCACCTAACGCTGTCATGTCTGGCCATCAATATATCCCTTTGGGCATTAGCAAGCTGCCAAAGGTTTGGTATTGAAAAAGGAGAGTTGTTTTACATATCCTCTAACTGAATCATCATATATCACTCATTCAAAAAACCCACCTTGTATTGACTACGCACTGCATCCATGTTATCTTTGTAGCCAAACTCGACTGTTTGCCTGATCAGAATCCTTTAAAAACTCGTTTGGGATTTTTAATCCAGTCTCTGTTCCAGTCGCATCTTCCTGTTTTATAATATTTTAAATGTTATCAAAATACACAAATTTGTAGAGCCTAAACCATTAAAGTTTGCTCACTTGAAATATCATCGGTGTGCTGGCAAACAGTCCCCTGAAAATTATTGCAGTTAGACGGCACGTACTGAATAAAGTTCCACGAGCAAGCACTCAATTCCCCTTCCGGACACGATTTGTGTATTTTTATACTCGTACGAAAAGTTGTAGAGTAACCAAAAGGTTTGTTAACTTATTTGATCCTCCATGATTCTGGTAATACTGCAATTTGTTTCCTTTCCC
>LJIJ01002181.1:0-30227 GCA_001718145.1 Orchesella cincta
GCTAAGGTGGTGCATACTGTGTGAGTTCACCATACGTCTTTGAGAGGAGTCGGAGGTGGGACGTGGAAGCGGGGAGAGGATCTCTATATTGCGTAGCGATTATTGAGGGAACATTCATGGACGAGACGACACCTCCTTTGACGGTGGACTGGGAGGCGTACGGTGACACTTGTTGGGACTGAGACGGTGGACAACTGGAAGGTGAGGAAGTTCTCTTTACCTTCGTTTGAGCTGGTGCGGTTGCTGGTCCCTTAGCAAAGTTTTCCTCGCCTTCCAAACATAGTCTCTGTAACTAGAAAGGAGTCACATAGTAATATCACATCTGATAAGGTTAACTTTACTTTGTCATGATAAAAAGACTACTTGTAAATCATTACATAATTTTCATCATTCAGTGGACTTCCGTCACCGCTGTTGTACTGTAAGTCATATACAAGATGGGTCCTGTCCGACCGCGTAATCGTAAAACAAAATAGTAAAATCCGTTTTTACATTTTATTCAACTCTCTCATTTTATAATAATTCTGTCATAGTTGAATATGCCAGTATCCGTATGATGTCGAGTATTCATCATAGACCGAACTTTTCTGAGCATTGTAACAAGTTTTGCTGCTGATAGGAGGAGGAGTTGTGGAATACGTGTCGGTGGCGCGGGCGCCGGTAGTGCGTCTTCGGCTTTGTTTAGCGTCTGCTCATCCCTCCTTCCATGTGTCGTAGTAATCTCCGTAATGGTCATCATGGTACATGGTATATGTCTCGCGCTCTGTTCCACGACGGTACTACGCCTCTGCAAAATAATGGAATCACAATATTACAAAGAAGTCTACACGCATCCATCTCCTCAATTGTTTAGTGGAAGCTGGGACTACTGCATGTATCGTATATATCATCATCACTAAATTTTCTTTCCGTCAGCCAAATCTGCCTCTGAAGGTTGGACGGAAAAGCGAGGTAGTTTTTTTTTACTATTTTGATTTCGCCACTGCTCACGGGACAAGATAAGATTGACAGAGGAGGAAGCAGGATTTAATAGCTTCCAAAACTAGTAGTTTAGTTGTATCTGTAACAAATTCAAAATGTACATTTGAACATTCATTATATGCATTTGTTCAAACATCATTCTCAATGTATTTTTGTTAACTCCATTACTTATCTGATGACAGCATTACTCTTTCTTTACTTATATAAGTCTGTCGTTTGTCATTTTGTCCACATGCGCTCTTTCTTTCTTGGCGTAATAAAAAGCGTTCCGTGAACGCGGGTGACTTGAATAAACATTTTTTTTTTTCTCGAAAAATATAGTAGTCAGTCAAACCTCAACTTATTTCTTGTATACCTATAATAATAATATCATATTTCGTGTATTTTCAAGGAGATACCTGGCGCTAGCAGCCTGAGTTTTCACTTTGTTCTTCATCCTTTCCAAAAGAGTAGGAAACAGAGCAAATCCTGCAGGGTGATTCGCTCTAGGCATAAAAATCCACTTTCATGCTCCATAGTGGAGTAGCAAATGGTTTATTTTTGGCAAGCTCAAAACAGCAAGATAGAAAACAAGAAAGGCATTTTCAGAAAAATGGAATATAAAAGCCCTTTATTTTTGAAGATTTAAGTAATTTCAAAAACAAGTTTTGTGTTTAAAAAATCACGCTAAAATTGCTATATGAGTGTATCGATGTAAAACGACATTGCTGATAAAGTAGTTCGAGGAAAGTTAGAAAACTGAGAATCTGAGTATCAGACGATATACGTTATGAATATGCGTAAAGGGCACCACTGACCTATCTGTTTAAACTTGTTTTTATTGGAAGCAAATACATCGGTTTTAATGGCATTCAATATGGACCTTGTGCGTACTTTCGCGAACTTGACTGAGATTTTGTTTTGTTTTTGACGTGAATCGATAATATTTGATCAAGATAGGTAATAGGAAATTTTTGTAATAGCGTAGACACATAATTAATATAGTTATTCATATGTATTATGTACTAAGTCTTTTGGCGTAAGTGCGTGAAGATTGGTCTATAGTCTTGAGATCATCATAACCTCATTATACTGTCTGGCGGTTGGTCTCCTTTGCTGTACCTGAGAAATAAATGATAAAAGCAGGAACTTGTTAACTTTAGCAGCTATTTTAAATCAGTTTGAGCTAAGTAATAATGGGAATTGTTTTATTTTTAGGTGAAGCATAGAGTAGGAGTCTCTCCGAGTACACAATGTAAATGCATCGCATAATTGAATCATATCGCTATCACACTGATTTTAATCAAAAGTTACCCATCATCCAAGATTCTCCTCTACGGTAGGACATGAGCTAGAGTGGAAAGAAGAAAGAGCTTTTTTTTAGAGCGCAGGCTTTTCAACGTAATAATTGTGCAAGAATTGATTTATTGAAAAGTTGAGCACTATAGGATCTGTAGTTAGATTGCGGATCTGCTGTTGTAGTACAGAGGATGCCTTCTTGTGGCAACCTCACTTTGATCGTCCAATAACCGCTGTGGGCTACCTCCGTCCACTATTCTATGGGAAGCTCTGTCGCGACGTCTGTCCATGGTGGAGATTGCGATGGTTGGAAGAATGGGGTGGGATGGTTTGGCAGTTCTTTCTGTGATTAGAGTAAGGTGGGGGTTGGTAAGGGTATGTGGCTTCCCACTGATTGTAGTTCATCATCTTTTCTCATATGAGTTTTCTCTACTGGCATGTTAATGATGATTTGTGGGAGTTGTCGTTGGTCTGCGTGCCGGAGAATTGGGATGCAGACTGAGTTGGGATGTTGACCAACTGGATAGTTGACATCGGACGTATAGTCGCTGTCTTCGCTAACTCAGCTGCATATCAAAAAGAAGAAAAACGTAGTAAAAACATCACTTTTGGTTCTAGTAGTACAAGTTCATAATGTATGAGATTGAAAAGTTAAGGCAAAGATGACTTTTAAAATTGTGCTACTGTCATTTTTTAATATGAATTATTGTTTTGTGATACATATCTTGTTGCGCTACCACAAATACCATAAATTCTAAACGTCATTCATCTCATTTCTCGAATTCTAATTGAAGCATTTGGATCGTCCTTCTTTAAGACGTAAATCATGTTGCAAAAGGAAACTCAAGAGAAAAAAAAGTATTGTTTCACAAGTTTTGCATGACTTTACTATATATGTTTTATGGGAAGGAGGGATTCAAATGCTTCAAATAAGGAATTTCGAGAAATGAGATGAATGACGTGATAGGAATTTATGGTATGGTATGGTGTGTAGCGCAACAAGATATGTATCACAAAACAATAAATTACAATATTAAAAATGACAGTAGGCACAATTTTTAAAAGTCATCTTTGCTTAACTTTTCAATCTCATACATTATGAACTTGTACTACTAGAACCCAAAAGTGATGTTTTCTACTGTTTTTTCTTCTTTTTGATATGCAGCTGGAGTTAGCGAAGACAGCGACTATACGTCCGATGTGAACTATCCAGTTGGTCAACATCCCAACTCGTCTGCATCCCAATTCCTCACGGCAGCCAACCAACTGACAACTCCACAAAGATCATTAACATCCAGTAGAGAAAACTCATATGAGAAAGATGATGACTACAGATCAGTGGGAAGCACACATGACCCTTACCAACCCCCACCTTACTCTAATCACAGAAAGCAACTGCCAACCATCCCACCCCATTCTTCCAACCATCGCAATCTCCACCATGGACAGACGTCGACAAGAGCTTCCCATAGGAATAGTGGGAGCGGAGGTAGCACAGCGGGTTATTGGGACGATCAAAGTGAGGTTGCCACAGAAGGGGATCCTCTGTACTACAACAGCAGACCGCAATCTAACTACAGATCCTATAGGTAGCTCAACTTTTCAATAAATCAATTCTTGCACAATTTAATTATGTTGGAAAAGCCTGGCTCTAAAAAAAAGCTCTTTCTTCTTTCCACTCTAGCTCATCGTCCTACCGTAGAGGAGAATCTTGGGATGATGGGTAACTTGATTAAAATCAGTGTGATAGCGATATGATTCAATTATGCGATGCATTTACATTGTGTACTCGGAGGAGACTCCGTAGTCTTATGTTCACCTAAAAATAAAACAATTCCCGTTAATTACTTTAGCTCAAACGTGATATTAAAATAGCGCTAAAGTAACAAGGTCCTGATTTTATCATTTATTTCTGCAGGTACAGCAAAGGAGACCAACCGCTCAGACAGTATAATGATGGTTATGATGATGCTCAAGACTATAGCCAATCTTCACGCACTTACGCCAAAAGACATAGTACATAATACATATGAATAACTATATTAATTATGTTTCTACGCTATTACAAAAATTTCCTATTACCTATCTTGATCGAAATATTATCGGATTCACGTCAAAAACAAAACAAAATCAGTCAAGTTTCGCGAAAGTACGCACAAGGTCAAATATTGAATGCATTAAAAGCCGATGTGATTTGCTTCCAAATAAAAACAAGTTGTAAAGCAGATAGGTCAGTGGATGCCCTGTTACGCATGATAACGTATATCGTCTGATACTCAGATTCTCCAGTTTTTCTAACTTTCCTCGAACTACTTTATTCAGCAAATGTCGTTTTACATCGATACACTCATATAGGCAATTTTAGCGTGATTTTTTAAACACAAAAACTTGTTTTTGAAATTACTTTAAATCTTCAAAAATAAGAGTGCTTTTATATTCCATTTTTCTGAAAATGCCTTCTTGTTTTCTTATCCTGCTGTTTTTGAGCTTGCAAAAATAAACCATTTGCTACTCCACTGATGGAGCATGAAAGTGGATTTTTATGCCTGAGCGAATCACCCGTGCAGGGCATTTGCCTGTGTTATGCTTACTCTTTTGAAGAGGATGAAGAACAAAGTGAAAACTCAGGCTGGCTAGGCCAGGTATCTCCTTGAAAATACACGAAAATGATGATATTATTATAGGTAACAAGAAATAAAGGTTGAAGGTTGACTGATATGACTATATTTTTGTCGAGAAAAATTGTTTATTCAAGTCACGCCGGTTCACGGAACGCTTTTTATTACGCAAGAAAGAAAGAGCGATGTGGACAAAATGACAAACGACAGCTTATATAAGAAAGAGTAATGCTGTACATCAGATGAAGTAATGGAGTTAACAAAAAATACATTGAGAATGATGTTTGAACAAAATGCATATAATGAATGTTCAATTAGGTACATTTTGAGATTTTGTTACAGATACAACTAAACTACTTAGTTTTGGAAGCTATTAAATCCTGCTTCCTCCTCTGTCAATCTTATCTTGTCCCGTGAGGCAATGGGAAATCAAAATAGTAAAAAAAACTACCTCTTTTCCGTCCAACCTTCAGAGGCAGATTTGGGCTGACGGAAAGAAAATTTGACGTGATGATGATATATTACGATGCAGTAGTCCCCAGCTTCCACTAAACAATTGAGGAGGATGGATGACGTGTAGACTGTTTGTAATATTGTGATTTCCATTGATTTTGCAGAGGGTAGTAGCCGTCGTGGAACAGGAAGCCTCGAGAGACAATATACCATGTACCATGATGACCATTACGGAGATTACTACGGACAGGATGGAGGAGGGATGGAGCAGGACGCTCAAACAAAGCCGAAGACGCACTACCCTGCCGCTGCCGCCACCGACACGTATTCCACAACATCCTCCTCCTATCAGCAGCAAAACTTGTACAATGCTCAGAAAAGTTCGGTCTATGATGAATACTCGGATCAGTACGGGTATACTGGCTATTATTCAACTATTGACAGAATTATTATAAAATGAGGAGAGTTGAGATAAAATGTAAAAACTGGATTTTACTATTTTGTTTTAGCGATTACGGGTCGGCAGGGACCATCTGCAATGACTACAGTAGAACAGCGGTGGAGGGAAGTGCACTGAATGATGAAAATTATGTTAATGATACAAGGTAGTCTTTTTATCATGAAAGCGTAAAGTTAACCTTATCAGGATGTGATATTACTATGTGACTCCTTTCTAGTTACAGAGACTATGGTTGGGAAGGCGAGGAAAATTTGCTAAGGGACCAGTACAACCGCACCAGCTCAAAACGAAGTAAAGAACTTCCTCAGCTTCCAGTGCCACCGTCTCAGTCCCAACAAGTGTCACCGTACGCCTCCCAGTCCACCGTCAAGGAGGTGTCCGTCTCGTCCATTAATGTTCCCTCAATAATCGCTACGCAATATGAAGATCCTCTCCCCGCTTCCAGCGTCCCACCTCCGACCTCCTCCAAAGACCGTATGGTGAACTCCCACGAGTATGCCACCGACCTTAGCACATCAGTTGCAGAAGAGAGCTTTTATGACGCTGTTAGCACAACGTCCGCCTACGACGCCTACTCGGGAGGAGCGCTGACTAGTCACGCCCTTTCTTCCAAGGCCGTCACATCCGTTGTGGATAGCACGAGTGTTTCACAGCAGCAATACGTAGATTCTTACGAGAATCAAGTGGGATATGAAGACTGGCAAAATTATGGCTACTACGACGAGACCGGGCAATACATTGCTTATGATCAATCAGGCTATTATGATGATCAAGCAACAATAACCGAGGAACCGACTGCGGTCTCATCATCTGCACTAGTTGCTGATTCCCAAATAGCAATAGCATCAACATCCCACCAATCGCAGTCAACAGCAGCCTCATCCCTGCAATACTCTAAGGACCAATATGATACGTACACGAGTGCCACCACGACTGCACCCACCACCACCTCCGCAGCATTATCTGGTTCTCTCCAAACGACGGAAGTTCAAGTTCACACTCACCATCCCCAAGATGACACAACCTATGGACAATATGACAATACTGAGTACTACGATGCAGAGGGAGAGGTGATGCAAACAGACTATGACGGTTATGGTGGGGAAGGCTACGAGCTGGGATTTGGGGAGGATGCCTACGGCTACCCTGTCCCAGGCTACGACCAGACCAGTATTGAGCCGAGCCAAGTAACAAATGACAAGACAAATTTCAACTCCAAGTCCAATGTAGAGTACAACTATGCATATCAAAGTGCCGAGAATCTGTCCTCAACCGCGGCGTATGACAATGGCTATCCTACAGCCTCAGCAGCAGCAACAGCAGCAACCCTTGACCGAACCAATTCTGTGTCTCGCCGTGCGAGTTTCAAGCGACAAACTTCTACCAGAGATTATGGCTATAGTGAAGATCAGCCTTATCTTCACTCTGCCCGGAATAGCCTCACCACCACCACCACAACAACTGCTTCTCCTGCTACCACTGTAACTACAACAGCTCCGGTAACAACTGGCAGCACAACCATGACAGCCGTGGAGCTGCTGCGAGTGCCACCATGGCAGCGGCATCTGCTGCTAATAAACTCACTTCAGAAATTAAATCCGCTCTGCCTCAACTCACATCACTGACCAAGGGGAAAACGGGAGGGTTGTTTTCCAGTGGCTTCTCAAAACTAGGCAATTTTGTGTCTAATGCTGCAGAAAAATCTGGAGTGCCTATTCCACCCATTATGAAAGACGCAGCTGCTGCCGCCGCAGCAGCGACAGGAGTTAGCTCGCTGCTGATAAAGAAAAGACAAATGGGGCTGCCACGCAGCCACCTATCATTGCTAATCATGTGGATAATATGCCGCCTCACGCTAAATCTTCCATGCAACCAGAATACGATGACAGAATAAAAGACCCTTATTATGATGATCAAGCCATGTATGATGAGGAGGGATGGGATAATAATGGACAACCGACAAAGGGGCGACATCATCATGGTGGATATAATGACCCTTATGATCAATACGAGGGGACGGAAGAAGGACCAGAGAGTTATGCAAGCGGTCCAGTTCATATGGATTCTCTTGAATCTAACGTTTCCGAAGGTCAAGAGGGTACTAAAGATGCAGAGTCCACGATAGAAGCTCAATATTGGCAAAAGCAGAAGGAGAGAATAGCTAAACAAAATTCAATGGCTGCTGTTGACGCAGACGGCTATTTTGATTCATATGATCCTTATGATAAGCACAAAGGCGTCTTCCAAGCGACGGTAGAACCTCCCATTATTGTTGGTATTAAACCAAATGGGGAACATGATAGACAGTTTAGTAAAGAGGAGTATGAGAAGCAACACTCACTTGACAGAGATGAATGGCTGAGTGAGCTTGATCGCCAAGCAGGCGTTTCCCGTCCAGGTGTTTTGAAACGTGGAGACACTTCCGAGATGAGTATGAGCCTTGACAGGGGTGACAGCATTGATCAAGACTATGGAGATGAGTATTTGACAGAGGATGAGATTTTGAGGAGGCCACCCAAAAGCTCGATTGATATGTCTGGAGGGTATCCGATGGACCAGCTGCCCAAGGCTGTGGATCTAGTAGGAGTACTGGATGATGGACGAAAACCGTCACTGGACATGGTACCGGAAAAGGAGAAGGGGTCCAAGAGTGTATCCTTTGAGGAAGAGCCACCTAAAGCGGTTCCGGTACAGCAGACCAAGGGGATGACGCCTAGGGAGAAGTGGTTATGGGCCATGAATAGGATCTGTGCTCAGCTTGCGGTGAGTTTTGAAATGAGTTTTTTAACGTTATGCTTTTGCAAGCTTCCTCAAGAAAATGTTCAGTTGAAGTTGCTAAAATCAAAATGCTGAAACGGGCAAATGTTCAGAATCTGAATTAAACTCAATGTTAAACGTCGCTATTTTTCCCTGCTGACATTTATTGTTATAATATTTAGAAGATTTGTAGGGTTAAAATCAAAGAAATTGTATATAACCTCTCTGGATACAGTCGAGTAAACGTCTTGGTTAAATATTACAATAGCTACAGAAACGTGCATTTCTTCAAAAAAAATTGATTAAGTTATCCATCTAAAAGTTGGATTTGACAGTGCTACAGATACCATCAAAATCGCGTAGAAAAATAGGAAACAGCTTGTGCTTACTTTCTTCTTTATCAGTATATTAGAACACATGTTGACATTAAATGTTAAAAGTAGAAAGGTTTATTAGTATTGAGGTCAGCCTTCGTTGATCTCTTTCCCAACCCTATTATTACAACAGTCAACGCAGTGATATTTAATTTTTGTTACTAGCATAAAGTCAAGCTACCACCTCACACAACAGTTTACGCATTGCTTGCGTTGCCGTGCGTCACTTTTATAATGTAAAAACATAATGTCACATAAACAAAGCGCCGCACCGTACCCTCACCATCTAATCTTCTCTTGTTTCTTCATAATATCAAATTACACTTTGTATTCTCAGCGGATGGGAACGAGTAAAGAAATAATCTTGTTTCACCGCGTTCCAGGCAACAATTTTCATTGTACGACATGTTTGTAACTTGAAGATCATTTTACGGTAGGCACAGAATAATAAAATTTGAGGAGAGTAACAAACTCTCAGTTTTCACCATCATCATGCTCATTTTGCTATAGCTTTAGCTTACCTATTTCATTACACTCCCAGTCAACTGTGACACAATAGATGAGTAGGTGGGGAATATGGAGAAAGAAAAAGGTTGGGATTTTCCCTGCTAAAAGTCTTGCTATGTTTGAGCCCAATATTTATCATTTTGGGTTACATCTCTCGACGGCTGGATGACTATTTCATTTAATTCGCAAATTTCATTAACATTTCCATTTTTGCTGGGGGAAAAGGACACCATTATGCCATATTCATCTCTGTGTGATGTTGGCTTTGTCCGTCTCCAAGTTTCATAATCTCCTCCTGCATATATATATGGCTTCTATTTCAATTCCGCTCCGGAATTCCGATGATGAAATGAATATGGACCACTGACCGTTTCCAAATGGGTTGAAAGCACACTGAGCACATCGTGCTGTGAGAGTCCGAAGTGTTTTCAGATTAAGTAAGTCATGAGGACGTTCCGGGGGAAAACGATAAACACATTTAAGTACGGTGACCATTATATTATTGCGCAACACCGTGACTCCTTTTGAAACAGGCTGCTTTTTTTTATACAGTGTCATGTCACTCCGAATGACTTTCACATCTGTAGGCACATTATCCATACTTTGCATGATGCTTGCAGAGCTTGTCCATATCGAAATGGAAAGCAGGTCGGGAAAACATTAGTTTGTGTGTGTTTTGGTCCAGAGAGAGAAATGAGGACAGTCGTCTCCTTGATCTTTCCTTTGCCTCATTGTTTACACACTGTGATTTCTTAAGGAGAGCTTTCTAAAAGGTTAAATTAGCTAAGGGACTTCGAGCTTGGAGTACTATGTCATTCCCAATTGCATTACAACTTGCCCAAGTTTCTAGCGTAATGATTGATTCCAGATTCGATTTAAGATATGCAAGAGCGACATGAAAGTATAGTATACATTTTATATAAGAACAACACGGGTACCACCAATAACTAGCCAACTGTAATATGGCGATAATTTATCGACAGCTGCATTTCTGTAGGCTTCATTTATATGCTGAACATAATAATTATATGATGTGATGTTACTACTCAACAAATCCATTTGGTAGTACAACCAGAAAGTCTTGCTGCTTTACCGAAAATGCTTTACGGTGCCATTCTAATTCTCCACGGGATAGCACTTCACTCTCACTACTTGCGGATCGAATCTCGCCATTTACTAACTGATGGGATGTGATATGGTTACTTACAAGCAAATCCAAGTTCTGCACGCAATTATGAAAGCAGGCGCCCACACGCTAAAGAGAAGAATATTATGATGCCATGTTGGATGTGAGCTTCGTCATCATCATATCATCATAAAACCGTGTTGTATCACTGGTGGCATAATCCATTCTCCAGTTTTCAGTTGCGAAATGAAGACCTAGAAAATGCTAAATTTTACCCAGAAAGTTATAAATCATTTAAAAAAGGCTTGAAATAAATAGTGAGATCGTTGTACCTTACTTTTAATCCAGTTTAACAAAACAGGATGACGTGACGAAAGAGCAGTACTGAATAGCAGTGAGTCATACTCGAAAATTTACATACTCGTACTAGTTCAAGTTTTATCTAATTTAGTTGCAATTATGCAACCGTTATCACAGTGAAAAATAGAGTGTGCATCTTTTCAAGAAGCCGATAAATAGTTGTTCCATGTAACAATTTTTAATTAGTCCTATTGACGGAAATATACTTGGCTGGATATAGTAACAAATATGTACAGCTACAAACCCAAAATACCTATTGCTGTAGGATAAATTGTATAACATTTTATCAATCAGTCTTTGACTTTGAGCTTGCTCATGCAGTCTGTTGTCTGTTTCATTTCAAGTGCGAAATTCTCCACTAATAGAACTGGATGTGAGAGAGGAACTGGAGAAAACCGCAAAACCAGCTGCATGATGATGTTGGTTGGAAGTTCGTTCATTTGTTGCTACTCATAAGTATACGTACTAACGTTCATTCACGAAGCCTAACTAATGCTTCTGTCAATACTGATAGGCTGAAGTGAACCATATGCATCAGTGACTAATTATTTCTCAAGCAATTGTACAAAACCGTTAACCTCAGGTTGCGTTGCAGGATAAAATAATTTGTTGGGTAGAAAAATACTTTCCATAGCGTAGTTAGCATAACGTAGTTAACGAGAGTGCAGTGCAGGCTAGACACTCTGATTGTGATTTGGACTTTGGAGTACGCTATTAACAATAACCTTAATTGGCACTTGTTAACTTGTAGTATGTATTTTGCACATGCAGAAAAACAATTGGAAAGTGTCTAGTGCTTAAAAACTCAAGTGCATTGTTGCATTGTTTGGCAGTATGCTAGAAATTGCATAGGTACAAACTTGTCCAAAGTTTATTTTAACATGTGGCGTGCTATATAGAAATAAATATAGATTTTTTTAGGGAACTTGGTAAATCAGTTCAAAAGAACTGATCCTTTGTGCAATCGTGATTGTTTGACTTCAAACAAACTTTGAAGATGGAGCAACCTTTTGAATTCGGTTTGGTCTCTGAAAGCAAAAGTGAAACAATAGAGGTAGAAGTTCAAAATAATAACGGTGATGATGATGACGTTGTTCACGAAGAGGAGAACGGGGGAAACAGTGGAGATGAGGAGTCGTCTGAAAAATATTGTTTAGAGTTTGGTCTCCTGTTTCCGCTAAAAGTATCTCTATTTCCTGTAAAATCCTCGCCTTCTGTTCTCATTGACGATCACAACTCCCTGTTGGCATTGGGAGGTGATAGTGGTAGCTGTGTGGCAGGAGCACTTGAGCAGAATGATAATTTCTTGGAATATTCATCAGATGCGGGTAGCAGCAGTGCGCAAGGTTCACAGTCCTATCATCATGTAGAGCTACGACGAAAAAACAGACGAAGTTTAATTCGTCGTCGTTCTACTAGCGTGCCTGATTTAGATAGGTTAGTATTAGTAGCTGCAAATAACTCCAACCATGGAATTGATAACAGCATGTATCACTCCCCAAAACAACCTCATCATCAGCAAGAGCACAGTCATCCTCACTACATAATTGAGTCTGAGTCAGCTCATAGCCCCACTACCACCACCACTCATGATGGAAATGGTTGGTACACAAAAGAGAACCTGTTGCTGGGCTATCATCAAAGTGCGTCTTACCTGCATCATCATCATCACCATAATGGTAATTCCTCTGCATCTGGGAGAGGTACGAATCCCTACCATCCTGGTTTAATAAGTGGAGCAAAGTCTCTTCCAAGAATAGCTCAGCTTCATGGTGAGATTGGTGACACAGGTTTGGCACGTGTAAATGTGAACCATAAATCGGGCTCTTTAGCAACTCTGACTTCGTGTGCAGCTTCCGCATCAACTCATCATCATGCTAGCATGGGCATTGGCAGCGTGGGTGATTGGATGAATGACTTTATTCGGCATAAACAAGAAGGGCAGCACGTTGGTCCTTCCAGCTCGGACATTTTAGCAGCAGCTGTGCCCCTTGAAACAGTGACAAAACACAAGCGGACTCTCACTCTGAGCTCGTTCCAGTCCTCAACTGGAGAATATTCTGGCTCTGGTGGTCCTAATAAAAATTCAATGGGGCTATCATCATCAACTCCATCACCTCCAGAGAGCCACTGTTTCTCTGTGAAATCAATACCAAGACTGAACATCTACGCAGTAGAGGGAGATGTCGAGCTATTTGAGAACTCCTCACCAGATATTGACGAGACGAGGTCGACGAGAAGTGGCTACAGCTCGGTGAGTGGGCTCAATCGACTGTTTGTCATTCATGGCTACCAATGAGAGTAGGGTGTGCTCACCATTTCGGGACCGGGTTCACGACGCTCATCACGCTCCCGCTCTGGATCTTTTTCTGGCTCTGAGACATCTGGCTCATTTCGTATTCACTCACGCTCCGAATCCCCAGGGCCGGGAGGAGCACCACCGGTTCCTTCTGGCTCTAGCTGTTGTGGTAAGCCTGAGGGGATCTCCACTGCCGACAAGTCCCCCATATCAATCAACCTGTCTGGATGCTGCTGCAACCTCCTCCACTTCCCGTCACTGCTTTCGGGGTAGTCCCCTAAAATGTCCCAACTTTGGTGGGCCCAACAACAACACTGGAAGTGGTGGTAGTGGAAATCGTAGCCCTAGTGGAAGCGACATAGATGTGTTTTTTGATAATCCAAATAATGAGGGATCATCAAACATTGACCCATCCTATTGTTTACGAAAAAAGGGGAGAGTTGGTGGTGGAATGGCACTACTGGACTCACAATCATCAGAATTACATTCACCTAATAATGTAGGAAGGGATGAACAACCCAGTCAAAAGAGTAATCGCCATCATCAACCACTGCCAGGAACAAAACTGGTTGGCGTGAGAAGGAGAGCGAGAAGAGGTGAGGTGGATGAAAGAGCCACAGCAAGTAGCAGCAGTAGCACCAGCGCTTACTCCAATTCCAACAAGGGTCATCTGGAAGACACTGACAAATGCGAGGAGCTTCAAGTGATCATGCCCACGATAGAGAGGGCAAAAAGGCTTTCCCGTCTTATTCAACATCGTCATCATCTACAGCTTCAGTACTCATTAAATTTGAATTTTCTGGTAGGAGCAATGAGCATTACATTACACATGATTTTTTTTACTTCCTTCCTCTTATTTCCTGTGACTACTACTGCCTACTTTGCATTTTATTGTGCTTTCCGCTTCTCGGCTTCAAATCTCCCTTCATTTCAATTTTAATGCTGAGCTATCAAAATCCACACAAGTGGAAATGAAGAGAGAATGAGAGAGCAGGACAAATGCCACGAATATTTTGCATACTTGTACATTCGATTCGTAATAATATGATGTTCCCAAAAAATATCATGGTATTATTGAGAGCTCCAGTCATTGAAGAGCGAGCATTGCATTGCATTTTCCTTGCATGACAAGACAAAGACACACACGAGCGAAGTTTTTAGTGTGATGTGAACTCAAAGCGCTGAGTTCTCCATTCTATTTTTGCTTCACTAGTCTCCTCATCGAGAGTTGGACCAATATTATCATGAAAACCATACCAATAATGTCGAAAGGCTGGGGATGCTCCCACTCCTGACGTTCCACTCATAAAACCATGAAAACTGGTGGAATGAGAGATTTCCTAATAATCCTTTCCTCCATCATCAAGACACAGTTGATGATGATGGTTGCTATATAGTACTCGGCTCCATTCTGGCAAGAGTGGCACGCATTGATGGAGATGAAACTAGTGCTTTTCACCATTACACAAGAGTAGAGCACTAGGCTTCTTGTTCCACTTTACCCACAAGCGTATGTACATGTTAGCTTTCTCCTTACATATATGTACTTTTTTGAAACTCTGTTCTCGGCGTGGTTGCTAGACATAGATTACTTTGTAATGGGTCATCCATCTGCTACCCTACATTTCTTAGTATCTTCTGTGTATATGTATACATCCACTATTCGAAAATACATTAGGAATGATGACTATGATGGTAGAGGTATTCTACCAACTAATAATAACATGGCAAAGCAATAGCCTCCCTTCTTTCTCTAAGCTCCATTGATCAGTGAATGGCAATGATATGGAATGGATAGCAGCAGCAACCCGCATCTCTGCTCCATTTCAACCGTACGTATCACTTTTCTGCCTTGATCACACAAGTACCTTGTTAGTAATAGCTGCTGGACACTGTTTTTGCAGCAGTGATGTGCTGTTTTAAGAACACTCTGGATGGAACGGAGCTGGAACTTATATGTGGAAGGACTTACTATATTGAGAACATATGATTGAGCCTCTTTTCTGCAATCTATATAAACACACCATGGTTGTTCTGCCAGTGTGCTTCTCACTTACAACAACTTTTTTTACAACTAAAAAGAATAAAAGTAGCCATATTGTATGTGGTATATGGTTGGTTGGTTGGCCAGGGCAGCCTTAGTTAAGTATGTCGATGTGTTTGTAACAGTAGCGGAAGACTACTTAGGAAAAGGGAGCGCGTCAATCCCCTCCTCAAGTTGGGTTTATTATTAGTCTTTGCAAACTCATGAACATAACATGAAAATAGAGTGGCTCAACAGAAAAGGTGCTATAAAAGTTCATGGAAAAAGAGTAAAAGAGGGAAAGCCCCATCTTAAGGAGTGGAGAAAGCAGGTACATCGTTGTGAGATGAAGGAAGAGAAAGTTTATATTATGAAGCTGCAAGGGAAAAAGGTGTTTCTTTATCACATCACACAGAGAAAAAGTCTCTGAATAAAGGGAGTTCTTTAGTGACTCTGGTGGAGATAGGTTCCTAGTTTTTTTACGGCTCCCTCAAGTCATATACCTTGCATACAAGATGTAAGTAAAAACAAGAGGAGGAAAAGGACTTTTAAAGGTCCAATGTGGATTTTGTTTAGTAGATCTCTCCACACTTTTTTTTAGATACTTATATTTTGTTTTGCGATGGGAGGCTTTAGTACCTACATTTCTCTACAGAGAAAGCTTGTTGGGTTGGAGTTGTGTTGTAAATGTAATGCAAAACAGTAAACAACCCTTTCGTTTCACTTAAGATAGGGTGTGGCATACTTAACAGCAAATATTATAGAGGAGCAAGAAGAAGTGCAACCTCTGTGAGTAAACGGGGTTTGTGGAGAGGATGGAGTAAGCAAAATGCAAATAATGCTGGAAAAACTTCATGTTCTAACGCGTGGGGTAAATAACAACATCTACGCAACTCCCATTCCATATGGTTTTTTGATATACAACTCTTGCTGTCTTGTCTATCAAAAGGAGATGATAGGACGGGGGAATATGTTTATCGTTGGCAGAATTCTGTGTGTTGCATTAGTGTATTTCATAATTTTCCGCATTACTTAATCATTTAGTACTTTTGCTCCACTTTCTGCATAGTAAACGCATAACAACAGCTACTAAGCTCCTGCTGCAGATCTTAAGCTGAATGCAAATAATCCTCAATGCGGATACATGACAGAGAAGGGAGAAGGATTTAATCTGTTGTAGTTGTGCAAGTTATGGATCGCTTGAGTTGAGATTTGCCATTTCGTGAAATTAATATTTTCATATCAGTTTCTTGTCTCTGGATGAAAAGGAAGCGTAAAAGTTACTTTGAAAATGTATTTTGTGCATGGATACCTATGTACTTTGCATATGATACAAGCCTTACAACATGAATGCATCGAGTATGTAGCTCGCATTCGTCTGGGAAAAAATATTTTCATTTTTGTATGCAACCAAGAGCGTTTGTACTTGAGAAATATTTCACATCGCATCACATTGCTATTTATTTATGCTTTCTACTGAAAGTCAAACGGCATCAGCAACTGAACCCACAAACGAATAATTCTTGAGACTTCCCTTTTCAAACTGAATCGTCCGTTTCCCTTTTAACTTTTTTGCATTCATAACATTCCAATGGTTTAAGGCGAGTTCAACTGTTTGGCAACATTGTTGATGATAGATAGATGCATAATATTTCGACTGTGTGTATGTTTCCGCATCTTCTACATATATATACACGTTTGTAAGCACACATCGATCCATTTTCAGAAAATGTCAGTATATGTATTAGCTAGTTGGTCAACTTAAAAATGTACTTTTATAAAGGGTATTATTGGCGAACCCAGAATTTATTCTTCCAAGTATTAACTGTCCAAACTTTGTTGTTTCCATTATGTGAATCCTCAATATTTGTACGGAAGGAAAGAAATTGGTATTACTTTAAACAATCGCTCGTATCTTTCTGTCTAATGGTTATCGGCCAAACTTGGAATCAAGAAATAAAACTTTATAAATAACTGTGTTAAAGATATTTGTCACATATACAACTGCAAAACTTGTCTGCTAGCATACAAATACTAACAAACATGTACACTGGATTTATTCATTTATTCTCAATTTTCCTAGAACCTTTCTTAGTTTTACTCACACTGAACTGATTTTTCTGGAATGCAATGTTTTTCTAATAGCTGTACACAATCGAGAACCGAAATCAAAAATTACCTGCAGTAGTAAATAAATTCAATCGCCTTATATGTATTACTTTTCGTCCTCAAGCCTACTCAATTTCTAATTTAGTCGTATTTTTTGTCTACTGCGTATTTAGCAAACGCCAACGTATATCTTTCAACTGATTAAATGTTCTCGTTATTGCAATCTTGAAACACGGCAGGTGACGTGGGAAGTTGATAAAAAAAATATATAATCAATTTTCCCTATCTCATTGTTAAAGAAAGAAACACGAAACTAGAACTTCCGTTAACAAGAAAAGAATGCTCAGTCAGATTAGAGCTCTTGAATTAGCATCGTCATCCGACTTTTCCAAACCCAACCCTTTGATTTTTTTCCCTGCAACATTTAATCGAAAATCAGTCGGATTACGAATCTGCTTTCTGTTCTCTATACCAAAATAATTGAATTGCAATATAGGCAGCTGACTTTACAACATTTCAATCTGAATTCCGCAAGACAAGTTTCTTCACACAACTTCAGGGCTTGAGCGATCACTGAATGAAAATCCTTTGATATGAACTCTACTGGTTTTATATGGCTTTTTTTGGATATCACATGTTTGTTACAAATGCTGCTTGCTTCCAATGCAAAAACTTTTTTGAGCACAGTAACCCCGTGAAATTGACAGTTCAATTATAACTTTTTTGTGTGAGCGAGTTTGTTTGTTGTTGTGTATCTACGTTTCAGCACGATACTAGTATGAACAAACAGCAGAGATTTGGAAGGAAGGCAAGATACTTGTCATATTGGAAACATTGCTCTTTGTACATTTACATGAACAAGTAAAATGAAGTAGACATATCTCCGCTTATCTGACAGAGTCTTGATTTCTTTGATCCTCCACTGCACACAAAGTTCTTTATACATTTCTAGTCTCTCACAATTATTGGATCCGGTACAAATATATGTACAAGATTGAAATTCCATGAAAATGACTTGTTTTCGCCACCCAGTTGTTTGCAACTCACAAACAATCTTTGGCGTTCGAAATAATAAGCTGAATGTTGAAACGCATCTTTATCTCTATTTTTAGATTGGTTGTCACACCACATCATACATGGATCAAGCTACTATTGTAAACCTGGCTCTGAAGTATATTAAATAGTCTTAGGTAAAAAACATGGCTGGCGTTTTTATGACACACATGTTAAATGATGTGAAAGGCTTAAACTACTCATCGAAAGTTCATAACCAAGCTTCCTTTTTGTGTAATAATAAAGTCTGATGGGTACTTGATTTCGTTATCAAACAATGGGACTTTTTTTGTCCTCGCCAAGCACCAAGTAGAAAGCAGTAAAATACAGTAATAATAGCAGCACCCACCATTGTACACCACTGTTGATGGTTAAAAAGGAAAGGCAAAAAATATATAATATCTGCTCTCCGAGTAGTCGGACTTGCG
The DNA here is from genome assembly GCA_001718145.1 of Orchesella cincta. Lineage (NCBI taxonomy): Eukaryota > Metazoa > Arthropoda > Collembola > Entomobryomorpha > Orchesellidae > Orchesella > Orchesella cincta. Next base: position 18,827 of record LJIJ01002181.1, read on the forward strand.
GGTAGGATCGATAGAAATTCTATTAAGATATATATTACAACCGCGATGTGATGCCAGTGGCACGTTCAAGCTGATTCCGAGTTGAATTTGTTGATGGCTGTTGGGTCAGATCTGAATGAATGGCTTTTGGCCTCGGCCTAACCAATGGCATCGTATCGTACTTCAATTCTTATCACTTTCCATCTCATTTTTTTGTTTTCTCATTTTACGAGCTAAATGGCTCGACTTGGGAAATTTGGAACCACTGTTTCCACAAAAGAGTAGAAACGACCAGATTGTGATTGTGGTCAAAGCTGCTGCTGAACAGGTATCAAATCAAGTCCTGAAACCACTACTGCTGTTTTTTGTGAACTGCCATTACTTGTTAACTGATGCACAATTGCATTTATCAAGAATTCCATAGACGTTTTGCTACACACTCACGAAACACTCCATTTCTTTCTTTTACAATGGTACGGGTTATTGCTTTTGTGAGAGATTTTTTTATAAACTTGTTTTCTCTCTTGAGTTGGTCTTTGTCACATTTTCTACATGTTGAGTCCCGTCACGCCAAAGCATTATAACATAGCATAACAATACGCAAGACTTTATGTCATGTGTTGTGCTGTTTATGTCAAGGTAATGGCATACACTTTTTCATCTTAACAATAGTATCCGTCTCGTACAATAGTACAAAAAAATCTTTTTCATGTTCGGCCAACTACCTAAGTCCACAACACGGGCTGCGTTTTAAGCGGCTACAAAACTTTCCTTTCAATTTCAATTTCGTCCAGTAAAAGACAACGAATGTTGACTTACGTGACAGAAAAATTACCCAAAAACATGACATAATGAACAAGTAATTGGCTTCAACTCTTACACTCTTTGGGGAGAATGCAAACTAATAAAAAAGAAAGAAACAGGTTGAGAGAAACTATTTCCTTCTGAAAAAGCTAAATAAATTCCAGCCATATCAAACTATAGAATAGTCAAGGAAAGCAATGCAAATCGAATTCTTTTGATGAAGATTGGTCCAACTTTCAGAAGCGCTTGGCTACATACTTTTCTTGTTCAAAATATGTAAAATAAACAATCCAAATTCAAGATGGGGAAATATGAAATTGAATAATGTAGAAAGCACTGTTCCATACCATCAAAAGGGAGAAAGGTTTGGTGCGTGTGGGTAGGCTGCGTATCGGAACGTCATGTTATGCTATATATAGCTTTTTGTGTTGCGTGTAAATCCCCGAAAATTCTAGACAATACGGATGAGAAAGTGCTTCTTTGGAGAGGCGTATATTGAGAAGCAAATTAATAGACGCATGAACGCCTTTTCTTGGCATGAGTTTCTTTGTAGGTTCATGTATGTATGTTTCTTTAAATTCGTATAGCAAACATGTTCAATATTACATTTATAGGTACCGTTCTTGGAAACAAAAAGATTGGAAAACTTTTCCTATACCACACCACCATACCATATCATCTAAATGAAAGTTGAGTTCGGGAAGATGTTGAAATGAAACAAAAACTCACGATTAAGAAAACGCGAGCATCGCACCTGCACGTGGATGAAAAGGAATACACATAATAACATACATGTTTAAACAATAACACAACATAGGTATATATTGTCTACGTAGAATATATGCTTGTAAATGTAAAGAACAAACTGTCTTTTTATATTAAAAACGTTGGCTTCTGTGAGCTTTGAACTTCAAGAAGATAAAAATTTAACCTGAGTTTCATACAAAAGCTACTACGCAGACTTCAACTGAACAAATGTTATCGCTTTGCTTGCATAAATAATATTTAATTAACTAAAGTCTAATTACAATGTTTTTTGTATTTTTTCAGGTGAGTAATCAAACGCTAATCTCAGGCTTCGGGCCACAAATTATATAGCTATTTGCTTACAAACAAAATTTGCTTTTGCATATTGCACTGTAAAAATTGCTGTGCTCATTAGATAACGTATAATGCAGACTCGAAAACTTAAATCGGATCTGGAAGATCACTATTTATTTTATATTTGGAAAAGTCAATATTAGCGGTTTGGTTATTCAACTTTAAGACTCCATTAATTTCCGTTTAATATAAAGTGTTTAATTCTTGGCTCATCTTTTTTTGATTCTTTTTCCATTAAAACGACATTTTATAAGAAGAGTCGTTCGAAAAACAGTAAGTAGTCCAAATAATTCAAAAACTATTCACGTGACAGTGTATAGCTAACGATAAAACGACCGTGAGATTTACGCTTAGTAGGATGGATTTAGATTCAATATGTGTTGTGAACGCAGATAAATTAGATAAAAATATACATACAGTTATATATGCTTGAATTCCCTTATAGCATTGTTCTTCCAGTTAGCTCATTGAGGATGCACCCAGAATTCAGAATGCAGCCGCAACATCTGCGATGAATCGTAATTCAAAGACATTATGTACAAAGTAGGCATTATTAGGAGCATACACATGTCGTTTTGTCTATTACATTTATTTTCTTTATACATTAAAGTATTTCAATATGTATGGAATACTTTCCCTTGACAGGCAACCATATTCCCACTCATGCGTTGTGCATGTTCACGAGCACAGTTCATTTTTTACTTTGATGGCAAACATAATGCCAATGCAATGCATTGCTGCAGCTTAAGCAAACTGAGAATGCGAATCATGAGGAATGGGGAGAGAATGCAAAAATTCACATAAAAACAAAGAAAAGGGAACCAGAGCCAGCTTTTCCACAAAAGTGGTTTCCCATCTAATAATGCAAATTGTTCTTACATTCACATAAATCTTAGCAAATAAGTATTCTATACTGCTTGCTCGCTTTCGCTTGCCTATAAAATGCTATAAGAACGAAGCCAACCTACAGCTACCCTTGCCGCATACTCTATTGTGGTTACTGGTACATCATCAGTATCAACATCAGCAATATGCTGCATCAACAACGATACGAAGCACCAGGTAAGTCTGCTGATTTCTATATATACTTTCTTTCCTATTATACAACGTTGGTTGCAGTATCATCATCAGAATTGCTAACAACATCATCATGAAATGATACAAACCAACATGTCAGCAATGAACAAGGTTTTTTGGCTCAGCCAGACAATCCGCGTTCCCATTTTGATACCACCATAAAATGTAATTTCATGACTGGTGAATTGCTTCCTGAATTGAACACTTTGCGAGAAAGCAGAGTATCAGCATTGATGACAACTCATATGCAACCCGCATGACATGGATACCATGTGTCATTGTAGAGTTGTGAGCGTTTTTGCAGAAATTGAAATGCAAAAATTCATATAAACAGCTTTTTGCATGAGATCTTTGCCATCAAGGAAATTCTAATTTAGTGAAATATTTTATTCGTTGTAGATCAAGAAAAAAGTTTGTTTATTGTGTGGAGTAATCAATTTATTGATAACTTCAGTGGTTATCACGTTTGTGTTCTTGTTATCAAGTGATTACTAAAGTTTGCTGTGGTTAAATGGGCTTAGCACTATTCCACTTCAATAAGCGTTATAGATTACGCTTCGATAAGCATAAAATCCACAAAAAAACCTGTCAGCTTTAACACGTTCCATTTCGACTAGGGCTAAGACTTGTGTAAACGGGACTTGGGAATTGGTGCTCCCAATGCCCCACATTTTTTCTTTGCATTATTGACCATTCCATGTGTCCGTGTTAATTATACAGAGGATATACACAGCGATGAATGATTGACTATGAGGTGAAAATTCTATAGAGTTTTATTAGCAACACGCTAACTAAGCCCACCTCATAGAAAGTGGGTTGAAAAGAAAGAAAAAGTTTGCTACAAAACTGTTTACTATTTTATATTCTTGTGGTGTGGAGCCATATAAAGGCCTTAACTTTAAAGAAGAATAATAACGCCTTTTTGTCATTACGACCCGACTTTTATTTCCTCATATTAAAAGTCGGTCTTATATATACACTCTCTCCTATATTTTTATTTTATTACAGAAATCCCGTTAGAAATGTGGCACTGTAGGTAGGTAGACCCACATTTTTAGTAAAACTTTATGAACTCAAAATAATTCCATAAGTTTTTTCTCTCCCAACATCGACGAGCTAATTAATGAACTATAAAAAATCCAAGAAATGTTCCGCAAGCAAACTTTTTTCCTCCAGGGAAAACCACCATAACATCTAGAGCTGCATGTTCAAAAAAGTTGGGAACTTGCCTTGCGCCGCCACACAAACGAATGAACTATCATCAGAGCAAGTTTTCTCAGCAATGTCATCTCACAGTAACAAACAGGAGTGGATGGAGACAAGGCATATATTCTAATTAGCTCCGAGCTCTTTTAGCAGCTACATCACGATGATGATGATGACGTTGCGAACCATTGTTGTTTGCTTTTAGTTAACTAACGAAGCTTTACAAACTGTATCTATATTTGTACAAAAAGGAAATTACACTTGCGTTTTTTGTTGGTTCAACAATTTCATCTGGCTCCTCCTAATGTCAATTACATATGTATAATAAAGAAATAGAAATTGTGGTGGTAGAAAAAGTCTACACCTTTTCTGTATCCGACGAAAAAACACAGTTTTTGGAATGATTTTATTTTACCTCGAAAAAAGTTGTCCCGTTTTGGGAAAATGGAGCAAAATAGGTTATGTTTCAGGCACACGCATTTAGTTCAAAGTGTTTCGGCTGTGATGATATGATACGAAAGAAAAAAGTCGTTTAATGTTAACTGGCTGTGCACCACACCACGAGCGACCCGGACCGCAGATTCAAGCAAGCATATTTTGCTCGTGTAATTGGGCATCCTATTTCTGACAGCTTCTATTCTCGGGTCGCTTGTTCTGCTTTTGCTGCTGTCAGTCGATGCTACAGAATTACTTTTTCAAGCGGGACCGACCCACACACACTACCATAATCTTTATGTTGTCAGGCATTGTGTTAGAGGTCTGGAAACCATTTTTCTGGACACTTCACTTTAATACGCTTCTATTTTTTCATAATAATATTGTTTTTACTTGTTTATTCTGAAACACGAACGGGACAAACAGTAGGTGGGCAGAGTGTTTTTCTTTATGACATTTCTCCCACGCATTTTATATAACCCTTCATAATTGCCAAGTTTCTGCCAATTTTTATGTAAATACATATCTCGTTCATTGATTACGTTTAAAAAATGGGCCATCCTCCAAACTTACTTTTGAATTTAGCTTAACAATGGTTATATTATGATGATGATAATGCGGATCAATACAAATATATGTTATACTGAAGAGATAAAGTATGAATGGCACACAATCACACAATACATTTGGCGTTTTCATGGTTGAGGTAACGTTACTTAAAAAGTAAAAAAATCACTAAAAAGAATCCACTTTGGCGCGCGAGGTTTAAAATATTGGATTCTTTACCAAAAACAAAATAATCTTCTGAAAAGAGGTAAAAAAGGAATAAACTAGAGTTTTTTACCACATCAAGCGAGTATGCATATCACAGGAGATCCAAGCTTTCATTAGCTAATGAATTTACTGTGTATTGTTGTATTGTATGTCAATAAGTATTGTACTCAACGATTTAATTAAGCTTTTACAATAGTTATTGGACTAATATTCCAGTGAAGTGAATGTTTTAGAAAGAGTAATCGAGTAAAATGACCCCAGTAAAGAAAGGAAAGGGTGGTCGGCCCCGTTCGAAAAGCCAAATTTCGAAAGCACCTGGGTCACGTCAAACCTTCAAGTGGACGGCTGAATTTCACTTTCAAATGGCAAATTATGTTCGCGATAATTATGCTGCCTATAAGGTATCAACCATCGCTCATTCATCAACAAACTTAAATGTTTTCAAAAATGTATGCATTTTCAATATTCATTGCAGACAGCACTCGGAACCTCTCGGAAAATGCAATTTTTGAGGAAAATGAGAGATGCTCTGGGCTTATCAGCCGACGATACCCAGATGAAGAATGGCTTTATCAATTTCATGAAAAAGTACAATGAAGTCAGTGAAAAACTCAACTCAACCGGTTTTGGCATTGATCCTGAAAGAGACTCATCAATTCAGAAAGGTTGGATTGATAAGGTGTGCCCTTACTACGGGATACTGGAGGAAGTTGTGGGAAGCAAACCCAATATTGTTCCACCATCTACAGTGTCAACTTCAACTATCACCCTCGGGATCCAGAAACGGATGACAGTCCAGTGAACGATCCAGATGTTCGAGGGGTAATATGTTCGAAACTTAACCGTTAAAAAGATGTCTCAATATTTATAGACAAACGATTTTCTTTTTCAGGATACCAATGATACTCCTGATAAGACTGTTGAAGATTCTGATAACCCAGGTTCCGAGTCCAATCAGCTTAATGAGAATTTGGATGCCAACGAAGGTGTCAAACAGTATGTACGGGATGCATTTAAAGGACTGACCAAAAATGGAACCGACACTAGTCCTAAATCTGCCATGGGTGTCTACTCTAAGCTTATGACAGAAAAGCTTCAGGAGTCGACAAAACTGGAGCGCGAAAAGCTTTTGCAAAAGGAGGCTCAGTTTACAGTTGAGATGGATCTTCAAAAGGAGCGAAATTCTATCGAACTAACGAAGGCTTGAACAAATCAATACTTTATTTTGCATAAACTTAACATTAATGAAAAACTGAATACATAATTGCTAATTAAACTATCATAAATAGGTCAATCATCTAATGCAGATTGAACAAAGAAGATTACAACTTGAATTTCAAAAACTCGAGGAAACGAAATTGGAGCGTGCTCACGAACTTGAAAAACTGCGACTCACACAGGAGTTTGAATTGAAAAAGTTGGAGCTACAGTATAGTAAACCGAATTAATTGTTACGCTGCAGAGTTTTGAAAATGTGAAATAAAGCCTCGCGCTTCAAGTTTCCTCGTCTGCTTTTCACTTCATTTGATTGACATTCCTCATCAAAATCTGTGTCAGGGTCACAATTGATGGGTTCATACCAGGGATCTTGTTGGATTAAAAAATTATGCAAAACGGCACACGCATGAATCCAATTACACACCTTAGCATGGCCTGACTTTTTGGACACACGAATCCTTAAACTTTTCAGCGATTGGAATCGGGATTTTAGTAAGCCAATCGTATTCTCAACTAGCACCCTATGCGACGAGAGATGACGATTGAACGCCTTCCTTTCCGGCGTGATTCCCTGGACTCCTCTTTTGTATGGAGTAATAACGTTCTCTGAAATAGCATAGGCTGAATCTCCAATAATAAATTCCCCGGCCGAGAAGAATTTGTTTGGAACTATCGCAATTGGAGACTTGCTGAAAGCTTTGGCATCGTGAACACTGCCGGGGTATCCAGTAAACAGGTCACGAATTTTTCTGTCAATGTCACAGATAATCTGTGCTTGTATGCAGTACTTCTTTTTCCGTGACCAGTACAACTCCTTGTCATCATGAGGGGCTTCATCAAAAACGATATCGGTGCCATCAACAAAACCGATGCACTTTGGAAGACATTGTAGGGCCATTTGGCGTCCAAGGTCTTGTCTTTCAGAAGGTCCGGGCCAATAAATATATCTCTTGCTTAGAGATGTTATCGCATCAATTACGCGGTCTGTATACTTAACTACAGCTCCTATACTAATCCCAAATTTTGTCGACACATTTGTAACACTGGAGCCATTTCCATAAGTTCCTAATCGATACAGTGTCACTGCGAGCTGAAGCTTTATGGGGTCCTGAGTCTCATTGAATGTTGAGTGTCCTATAATAATGCATGTAGGTGTGTAACAATAGCGCAATTTTGCTTGGTTCACACTAGTTTGACTGATAACTGTTAAAAATTACCGGAGATAAGTTCAAGTAGATGGTTGCAAGAATCCCGACTCATTCTGAACTGTGTCCTAAACATGTCGTCATCAAACAATGGGATGGCTTCCCACCAATGAAGACTTTTTGGCACCACTGTTCTTGGCATCATGTATCTTTGTGACTCCAACAAAGTCAACAATAACATGCATTCTTCGTCATCCATTAACGAGGAGTCGTCACTACTTATCAAAATGAGCTGTTCCAGTTCCTGCCTTGGAGTACTTTTAGACATTTCACGTTACTTGGTTGGACCAATCGAAAATAACTAGTTTTCGAAACTACTTCGAAATTCAATTTTGTTTTTAAATTGCAACGAACTTAGCAAGTTAGAATTTAAAAAACATTACTTTCTTACTCGTCAAAACATTTACATAGACAGATCAATAATTCAGTTCTTCGTGGATATTTACCTTTAGCGATTTTAAACTATTTACATTTTAAACCATATGTTCACAGTTTTTGGATTATAATCGTCTATCCAAATTTCTTTTTAAAAATATAAATTTACCAGAAACCGTTGAAAACGCCAAATGTATCGCTTGTTTACGTATACTTGAAAGCATTCTTAATCTTGGAAATTTTTCAGTTGAAGTAAATCTTATGATATATCTTTCGTAAATCTAGAATCTAGAATTGTCAAAACCTTTGAATGTGAGTAAGCTGGCTTATTTTATCATCACGTTCGCAGAAATACCAGTGTCTATGAATGGAATAGTGGACTGTAAATTTATGGTAGACATTAGGGTGCAGTGAATTTGATCAGTTATGTTAAGTTATGAAAGATACAGAAATGCTTGGACTTGCAAAGAAATGAGGTAAACGAGGACAAGGTGTAAACAAATAGGTTTGCTTGAGAATGCTCTGCTTTGAACTTTACTAAACGCAACTGGGGCAAAGTGGAACCCGAAGAAGGACTGACAAAGTTCAAGGTATAATCTTACAAAACTATCTGAATGACGACGAACAGCAATGTGGGCAGCTTACGCTTATGTCTACTCAACTTATATAGGCGACAAATCATACATACTTTCAATCATAAAACACGAGCATTCTGGTCAGGATAAAAATAGGTACACGTAGTCAATGCATAAATAGCTTACAGTAATTACTAGCAGGACAAAAATGGTAATGAGTAAAAAGGTACAATGAACTGGAGATATCTTATGAAGACTTAAAGTAGAATTACATCTCATTACAAGTTGACTCATGAAAAAGAAGGTAAAACATTCAAAATAACAGACATCTCAAATCATCTCACATTTTCATAATCTAAACACAATATTTAAACCAGTACGAAACACTCCCCGCCTTTGGACACGGTACAAAACAATAAAACAACTACTTACTGATGAGACAGTGTCAAAAAATATTCAAATGAACAAAACCAAACTATTAATAGAATTCCAGTAATACGCTACAGACCGACAAGGCACGATGAGTACAATGCTCTGTCCTTGCAGGGGTTTGATTTGGGTACGGGACGGAACAATCGAAGTCTTTAAACTCGCGTCCGAGGGCAAGAACCAGCATTGTACGTCGGAAACCTCCGTCTGCAGCTAAACTAAAATCAGAATAATTAAAGTCATTGAACTTAAAATGCATCTCATCAATTTTCATCGTATTCTAAAATGACACTTAGTTTTTGAATAGGTCGGGTGAGCAAACCATTTGCAGTCTTAACTGTTGCGCTTCTAACTAATCCATCTCCACCAAGGGCAATGTCCACGACTCTTCCATCCTCCATTTGCTAGGGGGTAGAACATCTTCACGTACAATGACCAGATCTCCAACTTGCATATTTGCATACTTCTTCTTCCACTTGGTCCTCTCTTGTAGGGTAACTAAATACTCCTCCTTCCAACGCCTCCAAATATTATGAGTCATCTGCTGCACCTGCTTCCAATGATCCAAACGGCTGCTTTTCTCCATTGTCAGGTCAGGCTCTGGAACTGCATTCAAGGGCTCTCCAATGAGGAAATGACCCGGGTGAGTACATCATACTCGGCAGGATCTGATGATAAACTGCACAAGGGTCTACTGTTTAGACACGCTTCAACATTGCAAAGCAGCGTTTGGAACTGCTCCAATGTGAGTAGGGATGATCCAATAACACGCTTGATATGGTGTTTGGCTGACTTTACAGCAGCTTCCCAAAGACCTCCTTGATGAGGGCTGCTGGTGGGTTGAAAACCATGATGTTCCACTCAGTGATAATTGTTGTTGAATTTGGGCTTCGCACTCTTGAAACATCTTTTTCAAAAGTCGATCGGCACCGACAAAGTTTGTGCCGCAATCACTGTAGATTTGCTTGCTTACTCCGCTTGACACAAAACCGACGATAGCATGCCACAAATGCATCTGATGACATGTCAGTCACCACCTCCAAATGAACAGCTTTGTACTGAAACACACGAAAACGGCCATGTAACATTTCTCAGACTTTGCTCCCCTTCCTCGCCTCATCTTCACATAAAAAGGTCCAGCAAAATCCACTCCACAATGAAGGAACGGGCGATTAGCTGACTCTGGCTACTGGAAGGTTTCCCATCATTTGCTGTGATTGGGCTGCCTTGACCTTTTTGCAGGTTACACACTGACGTACGACATTACGAACAACATCTCTAGTCTTCAAAATCCAATACTTTCTTCTGATGGAGGCGAGCGTATGGTTAAATCCACTATGATATTGTCTCAAATGACAATCACGTACAATAAGGGTTGAAATTGGGCTGTTGTTTGGGATGATGAGAGGATGTTTACTATAGTGGGTAGCAGCTGACTTCTGAATTCTTCCGCCAACACGTAATAAACCATCACAGTCAATCCACGGGTGAGTGAGCTCAATTTGCTCTTCTGGGAAACGTTGTGTTGTTGTTGAGGTGAGCTATTTCTTTACCAAATGATGAATGCTGGGCAAGTTTAATTACTTGCAAAAGTGCCAAATTTCTCTCGTCAGGGGTGAGTGGTCCTCTTAACATTTGTGTTTGTTTTTGACAAAGCTAGCGAAACGTATAAACCATCCTGCTGTTGAAACTACCTTCTGGAGGGTTGAGAGCTTCATCAAGGCGTCATAGGTTGTATCACATTTTGCTACTCCAAGGTGAGTAGTTATCTTTTTGTTTTCTCTTCTTTTACACTTCCTCCAAATCCAATGTTGATTGTGAACACGGAAATGTGTTTGTAGATAGCCATGATGGCCCACTCCACCACAAGGAGTTTTCAACAAGATCCTGGACTGGAACTCCTCTGGAAGGGAGATCAGCAGGATTATCTTCACTTATAACATGATTCCAACACCTTGGAGGGATGATATCCTGAATTGCTGCCACTCTGTTGGCAACGAAAGTTTTCCAGCGTCTGGAAGGTGCTGTCATCCACTTCAACGCAATCATGGAATCTGTCCATCCATGAATGGTATTTTGAAATTTGTAACATTTCAATACTGCTTCTATAGTTTCAGCTAGAAGGAGGGCTCCACACAATTCCAACCGAGGGAGAGACGTCGCCTTCAGAGGGGCTACCTTGGTCCGGGATGTGAGGAGGCTAGTGAAACTTCACCAGTGCTG
>LJIJ01002182.1:0-30196 GCA_001718145.1 Orchesella cincta
ATTTAATAGCAGACAGGCGTTGAGATATTAATATAAGATGTGTTTGTCTTGCACACAAAGCGTCTGTAAGCTTATGTCTCTTATAAACTTCTTTTGAAGATGGTTTTATGCTCTAAAGCCTCCTTGTAATGTTCTTGACGATGAGAAACTATTAATGCTTAACGAACTAATTGAGTATGCATGCATGTTCTATCACCTTCTTGTAACAAGAAAACAAGTGAATTTTCTTTTTTTATTATTCATGATGCTGTCTTTATAATTAAATTGTAACATAAAACTAGTACATTGTCTCCAGATTATTGTTAATTTTTGCATTTTTATCTACCACAACAGAACACCAGTAACGATTTAGATTTTCGCATCACGTATAATTCTGTACCAGTCACTAAAAATTTTACATTTTTAGTGTATCCAGATTCTTTCTGTTTTGTGATGCATAAGCTAAGAAAAGTTTATACTAGGCCAGGTACGTTATTCTCTCCATGATATCATTATGGTGTACCGTATAAACGAAGAATTGCACAGCAGCCTATGTGACTGGTCCAGAAGCAGTCATTTTGAATTGCGTTATGATGATGAAAAAGGAAGTTATCAAAGTGAATAGCTGCACGTTGCAATTGGTCGAAAAGGAAAACGAAAGATTAAGGTGTTACTTAAAAAACTTTGGATATTTGATTATGAAAGTTTGAAAGTATGCATAGTAAGTTGGAAAAGTATAATATAGGAATAGTAATCTCAAATATTTTCAAGGGTTTTTTCCAGGGAGTTCGTCAAGATTCATGATTAAAGGAAGTATATGTACATACGTTTCCAATGAAGGCATACGTTATGGTGAAAACGCCGTAGGAGCGAATTGCAATTGGGTTGTTTGACAAATCCATTAGGAGCGCGTTATGTTTTCTTCCATCAAAATGTGTCATAATGTCATCTCGAATTAGCCATTGTTTCATGTCTTTGACCTTTTGATGCCAGATATTTATGACATGAAGGTAATGAAAGAAATGCATGTGCAAAATTATAACAACTTCGATGAAGGTGAAGATGAAGGAAGTTCACTGAAGAGTAAATAAAAAATGACTTTGATAACTTGACTTTTACCTTACTGCACGCGTCTGCAGCCATTGCAAGAAACAAAACAATATGGGTAAAATTGATGGTGTAATAGACTCTGATGAACCAGTTAGAGTATGAAAAGAGCTCGGCACTGATGAGAGCTGTGAAAGGAACGACGTAGACAACCCAAGCAAGCAAGACCAAGCCGAGTATTGAACTAGCAATATTTGACAATTTCTTCAAAGCATAAATTGCTGACAAATCACAATTGGACTGGAACATGAATGAAGGGTGTCATGAAATGCCTTCACACTAAACCAGATCACGACAACTATTGAGACTTGAAACATGTATAGGATCCAGCAGCTATTATCATGACAAAACTCAAGCATAATTTGGATCAATGCAAGAATGATTTGTTGTATGGTGATATCATCCTCCGCAGTTTGTCCATCTTCGCCCGTTGACACTAAGGAAGCTTTGCCTGGTGTCTGCAAGTGAAAGGTGATCTTGGCTCGGTTTGAGTAAGCATTTATGTAAGCAAACGGATCACAATAAGTCTTTCCAGCAACGATGAAAATGGATACGATACAACAAGTTCCGTAAATTAAGCAACTTGTTTTTATCATCCTTGAAGCAGACTGAAATAGCATTAGGACAAAAAAATGATGAAGTCGATCGTTTGATTAGAATCTTCTGAATTTGAATTGTAAGGCTTATAATTAGTAAAATTAGATTACCAAACCCGAGGTTTCTCTTTGTTTTTAACATTCATTGCGTTTTTCAATCAGAAGGAAAGTTCTTGGTCTTCTTGTTTGTTGCATACATTAGTTATTATTAGAAAGTGAAGAAAACTAACCTTACAGTAATTTCCTGCTAAAGCCATATAACTCAAGGCTATAAACGTCTTGAGTTCATTTGATTTAGTCCAAGTAGTTTTGAACCATGCTATGAGCATAATGAAGACAGTAACTCGTCTACAAAGCTGAAAGTAAACCGTTGGATCTTGTACACCATGTCTATTTGTAGTATCTGAATATGGTTGATTAGGCTGAGTACGGCCACAGCTTGGAACATGATGCAGTAAATCTAAAAAAAAACATTATCAAGACAAGGGCCAAGATTTAGAAGAAAAAAACTTTTGGAGAGTTACTTGAAGGGCAAGGAGTGGGCAGTGCAAGATGAATTTTATCTAATTTTGTGCTACAAGAAAGAAATCGCATATTTATGATGCTTTTTTATAAACTGCATACCATGAACTACCCATAGGGAGGAAAGTATGTATGATATAAAATGTACCAGTGCATTGCGCCTGACGGAAAAAGCAAAAAAGCATCTTTAATTCAAATTTCTAACACAAAGTCAAAAGTGTACCGCAAGGTTTTAGGGATAGACGTGAATTGGATAAGTAATCCTTGGAAAGGGAAATTTTGAACTGACCTACCATTTGGAGTTTATTCCTGTGAACTACAAAAGTTTGCAGTTTCTCGTCGTGTTTGATGTGGAATGGCATAACCCCAATGTAGTATCCGATGTCGAGCGTAATCTTCAAGATATGCATATCAGAACCAAAAAACTTGACGGCAGTATGTGTAGTGCTGGTTCTGAGAAGTGTTACATAATCTTTGCAGCCAACAAATGTCTGGATTGTCTACAAATAAATGCATTCCTTTTGGCAGTTTGACTAGCATTTAACACACTTGAATTATGAATTGCTATCTTTTTTATAAATGAATACCTTGTGGTTTGACTTCATGTGGTTTGTAAGAAGGTAACCTTACCATGTGATGTGCTTCATCATTAATAAATGGAATTACCGTTTGACCAGTTCTGGCATTGCCGGTTTGAAATAAAGATGAACTTGAGTGACAACCGTTGCCTAAATTCAGTTTCCGAAATTCCGAATTATATCTGACAGTTGTTGCGATGATCATGGTATTTTTGTATATCACATTTTTGTAGCGTTTCCTTTTTTAAAGTCTTTTATTGCATTGGCCGACAGTTCGTTTGACCAACTCTCAAAGATAACAGACTAAGCCTCTGCGTCTGTGCGTCCAAACTGTATCACGTCTAAACTCTAAACTAAATTATTCCATTTGCCTGATTAAACTATACCATATTCTAAAGTGAATCCTTCATACTCAATGACACTGACAAACAGGGTGGGTACATTGAGTGAGTATTGACTTTTGATTTTAGAAATGGACTTATGTATGTAAATCAATACTGCACAGTAAAAGACGCTTTTAAACCTTTCTCCAATTTACTGTCTCCCTCGAGTCCCAATAACGTTATTGCTGTACCTATTAGGTTTGCTCTGTTAAAAGCAATGATGGTAAGTTGAGTGGAAATGACGCAAATCCTTCTTGAAGGGAAATGCTTCCATCCATCCATTCCATAACATCCTTCTTAACGAAACATGCAGTATTATGACAGAATATTCCATATTGTCCATTCGTCATCATTTTCCTTCACTAAACTGAAACAATATTGATTTATAACTTCTAAAGCCCGACACTGAGCAAAAATACCCATATAACTGTGAGTTGGGTTGAGACTTGATGCTTTAGAGACAACGGATGGCAAATGCAGAAGTTTTGGACCTGATAGTTCCTAACAAAATGTATGAGCATTGTTGGTGTACATTGCAAAGACCATTCTGTTCCGTTTATAGCTACTATTTGCCATTTGAGCCGATGATTCCGTCTAAAAGTTTGGCAAGATAACATGCAGTATAGTATGGTAGAATGTAAACGGAAGTGCATATCGATATGAGTGAAAGTTAAAACCTTATGTTCTCCAATCGTTGTGTTTTTTGTCCTCGTCATAGTCATCATGTACAACCTAATGTTCCGGCACGGCACGGTCATAAAGAAAATAAAACTTAATAAAATAAACCAACTCGGAAAGGCAATTTATTTTAGAGTACAAAAAAGTGAAATATTTTCATGTATGACTCTCATAAGTTGTTTAACCGTTACTTTTTGTGCAGCCTTTGCTTACTTAAACTGGTGGAAAGTAGGAATAACACTGCAGTGCATTCCAATAAAATGAAGAGCGTAATAGCGAGAAAGTGAGTGAATGCAGCATAAATTATATGTGTAATATGAGTTTTAATAGATATTGTACATTATATTTCGTTTTCCGTTGAGATATATAGCCCTTTCATTTCAGCACGAATAGTAATAATAACAAAATAACAATGCATAATCAGATAGGTTCGTATCACAGGGTCACCCTTCGTCCTCGTTCTCTACTCCTTTTCTAATAAACTTGAATGTTGATTTGCCTACAAATATAAACTCTTTTGATGTTGCTCTCATCCGATCCCAGTAATCTCACTCGAACAAGTGCTCTCATTGGTGGAACTTCTTTCGGTAGTGACTCATGAAGATAGGCTTGAACCAAATTATTTGGATTCTGAGGGCATGTAATATTGAACTGGGAAGTACATACACTGAATTCCTAATGAAATGGAATAGAAACGAAATATTATTCATCTTCCATTTCCTTCAGATTATTCAAGCAATTCAAGGGTCATCAATTTCAGCAAGTATATACACGCAAAATACACACAGACATTAGCAACATTACCAGCTACATGAAATATATGTATGTACACAAGGCGCTTTCACTTTAGCATTAGAATATAGCCCAAAGTAAATTTCCTTCTTTGTATATTTGAAGAGTAAATTCGAAAAATCCTATTAAAGCATTTCCCATTGTGTACTTAAGCTTTCCAAACCGCTTTCTTTAATCTTACGGGCCAAAATTGGGTTTCAAAACCGCTCCAAGCATCAATTGTGGTGACCCGCACTGAAAGAGCTTTGGTCTGGACTTTGGATAGGAACTTGGCAATCAGGGTGTAATTTTGATTTCGTCGAATACCGCAGAACCCATCAAATGTCTGCTCACATGGTGGGTCCAGGTACGCTGTTGTAAGATCCGCGTATCGTTTCTGCTCTACAGAATCACACATGCTGATCGGCACATTTATGGACCCGTCTTCAAATGGAGTGACAAAAGGAGATGGGAAAGCGGATTTGTTATCAGTGGCAACTTGTCTATCCGTGTTTGCTGGAGATGATGGAGCGAATACGGAGATCGTGATGAGAATACTGTAAAACGGATATCCTCTACTGAGAGTCATGGTCTGGCAGGCAGGCTCAAAAAACTGCACTATAAAATCAACCATGTATACCAAAGCTATTATTATGGGAAGCCTCCTTTCGTCAAATATTCCTTTATCTGATTTGCAGATATTTTTGTAATAATATAGAGTACCAAATATATAGAGCCTATGTAAAGTTTATATACGTGTACGTACATCTTTACGATATATCAGGTCACCAATAAAGCTTCCAGGGACACAATGCAAGCAACCCAAGTTACCCTTTTACTAGCGGAAGTATGATGTATAAATGAGGTTAAACAACATGTTCTGGTTCCCTTTTTATACTAAATAGATGAACAAATTTTATGACATCATGATGCAAATGTTTTAGTTTCAGCTTTTCTTAATAGCGATGGATAAATAAAATCTCACCATATACAGCACAACCACGATTATTCTGCATACACTGTTTGCTAAAACATTTATTGCATCAATAATATTCCAATAAAGATCCAGATTTATTTTACAATGTCAAATTGCACTTGGCTTTGCAAGCTGCTGCTGCTAGCTGCTCCCAATGATGATATTGTGTGATAAAAACTTGCAATAAATCTGACAAAGGAAGATTGAGAATGGAGTTTGCTAAGAGCTGTCTTGGTATTATGGGGATTTCAGAGGTCATCCTCTCATGCATGTAGCATTTCTCGGAAGTGTTTTATTGACTTGCCTTATAGTTTATCGAACAAAGTAGTTAAAACAACAATTTTTACGTGTTTTGCCCTTACCCTTATCGCATCGCTGTCTGCATATTAACCAATGTCTCCCAGTTTGAATTATATTGGTATTGACGAGCCTCACAATGGAGCGACACATTTACTTATTCAAGCATACTGAGAATGTGCATGCATCTGCATTATTCATGGCGACACGCGTTACATATTATGCAAGTATGGAAGAGACGAGAAGGATCCAATTTCAAGGAATCCATGTTTTTTGTTCAGCCATCTTCCATATTATGTATAGATTTTAGTTGTTGAAGGTTCAAGTTACTTGATTGGTGCACATGTTTTCTTAATCACTTGCTATGTTATGCTATGTATTAAATCGTGCATAGAGGTCACTTGCACACTTATAATATGACAGTTTGTAGTGCAATACTCCTTCCTTACTCATCAACAACTTCAAATATCACTACCATACACCACCACAATGCTTGAATGCATTACTTAAGTATTTGATGCATAATACCCCTAATTTTGACATGAGCTGGTAAAATAAATATTATATCATATTTGTGATGGACCTCATGAACCTTTAGATCGGGAAAATGACGTAAGAGCAACAGCGAAAGCATTATATCATATACGAAGAAGAAATTGGGGAATGGCATAGCTAATAAAACAGATTTTGCTTAATTAGACTCATTTTCAATAACAACGACTGAATATTCATACAAATGACAAACAACGGAAGCTGTCTTGTCATTGCCAAAGTCGTAAAAATGCAGTTTCCAGCATGCGGCTATCTATGATATTTATGGTAGTTACGAAAGACAAATGAAATTATCGGTACTGGCATAATGTAATATTTTAGTGGGTGGATAAGGGATGGAATTCCGGATGCCTCCTTGAAACCTTGTCAGGTAAGGCTTACCTGTATATACAGTATAGGCTATAGTCCTCTATATACAAATATGTTATTTTTCTGAAAAGTGGATGCGAAAAATTTATCTTATGCAAAAACTGTAATACATGTCAAAAATCATCACAGGTTAGTTAGACAATAATTTGTCCTAAGACCTGACTCCTGACTAGTCATATACAAAACGAACTGAAACTAACCATCAATGGTAAAGTTTTAACAGTTAACCCGTCTTTGTCTCTTGGGCTTCCTTTGAAGAAGGAGAACGGGAGAATGTTTTTAGCATAGCAGCTTCAGCGAGTCAGCGAGCATACGGATGCTTCTCTAGTTCCACAGCCGCGAATGCACATTTCTCATCTGAAATGCAAACCATAACAAATGTATCTGACACATACTTATACTTACCTGTTAGTTAGTCGTGTGTGTGAGGTGTTTTATTACGTAAAATATTTAGAATAGTTATGTACTTACAAGTGACAACGATTCACTTTTCTTCGAGGTGACGATGACAGTAATATCAATGTTTAAGAAGCTGTAGCATTTTCTTCGTCGCAGGACCAGTCAGAGTTCAGTGTTCATTCCAATTGTCCCGTTTGCAGTCGTCTTGATGGAAAGATCACTCTGATTTTTCTAACAACTGTCAAAGGTTATATCTGCTATAATTTGTGAGATTTGAAGGTAAAGAAGTCATATGCAATCCTTTCATAAACAATATAATTTTTGTCAAAATTATAGTCAAACTCTGTTAACATACTTTCAGCTAAAGACGTGTGTGCATTTATACAACCAACCAAGTGCTTTGGTGTTGACGTTGTTGGACAGTTGGACACGTTATAATCCATAATTATCGAGGTTAGGTTGGGAGCATTTGGCGTATTAAACTTAATTGATTTCCGAGACTAGTAAATATTGATTGTCTGTTGTTTTGTATCCAGAAAGATGTCTTATCCACCATATAGAGGTCCGGGACCAATGGGTAGGAGGAAGGGGAGGATATGGACCACCTTCAGGTCATGGTCAGTACTATCCTCCTGGTCCTGGAGGTCCTAGACATATGCCACCTGGACCTGGATATATGCCTGATTACGAGCCAAGTCCGATGATGCAAAGAGGGTAAATATCTAATGTATCAGTTATTATTATTGTCAATTATTAATAAAGAGAGATGTGCAAATGATTGTAACATTGTTTCACCTATTATGTACAATTTAGTACTCCATATGGAGAGTCTGGAGGTTTTGGAAGAGGTTATTCCGGAAATTCCCCTCATACTCCTCCACGCCCAGCTCGAGGACCCGGAAATATCCAGCCTCATATGGTAGGACAAGGTTCGGCGTCCGGGATCGAAAGCGGTTCAAATTCTGATGATCCTAGGTCTGCTGCAGCTGGAGAAAAATCACTGTATGCCAATGACTGCGAAATTATTGTGTTTCAAAAAGCTCAACAGTATGTTCATGTTCAATTAGTTTTATTTTAGTCGCCGCTCTTCAATCTTAGTTGCTTTTAACATTAATGATTTGTATTTTTAGACAGTATGGTGAAATGGTAGAGAAACAACTGAAAGACGTTGGATTAACAGTGGATATTATGTTTCCCAAAGCTGACGTAAATGTTACCGAGTTTTTGTCTCCACTTGCTAAGAAAGGACTGATATTTGCAATTTTAATTCAACCGGAAAACGAAATGGCTAGAAATATTAACTTTTATCAATTCCGGGGAACACCAAAATCTCAACGTAAGATTTCATTTCAAAGTATTACAGTAAAAATGGGGATGTGCAACCTAAGTATTACATAGTATGCTAATCAATTTCTTTCATTGATTTACTTTTAGTTAACAAAAACGTTCCGCTGCAAATGGCCATAGGTTTAATTAAGAAGAAGTACGTTGAACTTCAGGAAAAGGAAGTAGGGCGGGTACCGGAGACTATGAAAGCTTTGCTTTCTAGAGTGATAAATGAAGAATTTTTGAGCAATATTGAGTACTCAACGATAGCGAAATTTATTAATGAGCGAAGGAATAGACAAAACTCGTTTTTGAACAGAACGAGCAATGCAAATCAGGAACCGAAAACGGAAACCGATAGTCTTCTCGAGTCTGAAGGTAAATATTTAAATGTTCTGTTATATAATTTTTAAGAGACCATTAGTACATAATGTCTGTTTTTATTATGTGTTAAATTTGTAGAGGGTAAGACAATGCAGCAACGTATAATAGCGTTTATAAAGGAGAATAATCGACCGGAAGATGGTTCGAGTAAAAACCCTTGAGCGAGTTCTACAAAGTGACAAAAAGTGAAGAAAACCAGCAGTAAAGACGGGTTTAAATATAATAGTATGTGTCATCCTTACATGCTAAAATGTTCGTGTAATTTGCTTTCAGGTATCAATTAATTTCATTTTATAGTAATACGTACTTACTTCTTAAATAGTAAGACTTTCTACAATATGAAGTGATTATATAGACACTGCATTGTTTTCTATGTAAATTAATTAACGAAATAATACTGAACTAAATGAATTAAATTGACATTTTATACTACGGCCATTTTAATTGTATCATCGTGTGTAAGCCATATTCGATTGATTTATATGTTCTAGTCAAGTCGCGAACTTTTGTTTTCGTTTTCTTTACATATATACAAGTACAAAGGTAGGTTTCTGGTTATAGGTAGTACTGAATTCTTCATTTTATATCCAGTCATAATGAAGTGTGCGTTCAAAATAGTGAACATGCACACATTACCTTGTGTGAATCCTTCCCAAAGATTCTTGCTATCTTTTGAGGTATCCTTACAAGAGCAAAACAGGTTGTCCACATACAAACAATGTTCTACACACCTGCATGTGACTTTGGCTCTTTTATGAGTTTTTGTCCATTAGATTTTTTACGTAATGCTTAAAGAACATGCAATGAATAACGTGTGTATGACTCTGGTACATAATATGCATTACTTGCATTAGGATACGGAACGGATATTTAGAGGACACACAAAGGTACTAGATTGATTGCATAATAAAATCATTCGTGCTTTGTGCTCACCTGCACATTGCATTATTATTTTAACTCTGTTACGTTGTAAACTTTTTGGTATTTCAAACGGAGGAGGACAATAAATGACATTGATTTTTATTAGAAGTTATCTTGAAGTAATTCCATCTTATCTTGTTACAAATTTGATTGCATTATTGTGTTGCTTAAACCTTTGGTAATGTGTTAACCAAGTTTTGTTAGAAAAATCTGATTGCACACAATGGATGTTTACAAAGACCCTTGTTGCGGTTTGTCGTTGTACAGAGGTGTCAAAGTCATAGCCATTATTGACTTGGTAAAAATGCAATTTTGCATGCAATACAAACCTTCATTCGTAACATGAAATGTAAAACAAATACTAAAAA
This sequence comes from Orchesella cincta, assembly GCA_001718145.1. Classification (NCBI taxonomy): domain Eukaryota; kingdom Metazoa; phylum Arthropoda; class Collembola; order Entomobryomorpha; family Orchesellidae; genus Orchesella; species Orchesella cincta. The sequence goes on from LJIJ01002182.1 coordinate 10,207, forward strand.
CTCCTGTTTTGAAATAAAGGTCACAGCCGTATTCGCAACCGTATTGTCTGGGTTTGGATTTCTGATTGCTGTTTTCGATGGTGACGCCATCCTCAATGACTTAAATTACAATATAAATGCCACCCAAGTTTCTCCAAGTGGAACACCTCCGCCACAGATTGGAGGTAATAAAACTAGGAGTGTCCTCCTGGACGGGGTTGTAAATTATGTTTTGATATAAATCCAATGTTAAACCATTGTTGCTAACTTGGCTGCTTCTTTTATGTGATTTTTCTACTCTAGCTGGATGGCTAATATTCTCATTACTTGCACTGACGTTGGTTAACATCTTCTACATATTTCTCGCACAATACCTTCTGTATGCAACACAAGAGGTAACTATTATCTATTTTTAAAGATAAATGAATGATTGATAACTTACATATTAATTACCCATCTGGAATCTTTTGCAGAGAAATACATTAAAGCTGCAGAGATGGTTTGACGTTACGGCTGTGGTTCTTGCAATTCGACTTTTGGGATACGTTTCAATGCTCTTTATGCAAGGAGGAATGGCTGTATTGTTCGGAATTTTTTGGTGTGTGTACACCGCATATTCTTTGTGGGTTGTCCATTCTCTTAAAAATCAGTTTTTAACAGAAGGAGAATCGAACCTTTTGCGAGACGCTGTGTATTACTCTCGAACACAGAAACTATAAATTCTGACAGACCCTCGTGCATTTTAACCGAATCTCTCACTTTATTTTCGATCGTCTTTTATTAAAGTGTTAGAGAAATAATAATTACATAAGTTACAATGTAATACAATACAGTAACTAGAATCAAGTACTGAATCCTTCATGAATGACATGACAGCTAAATCAGTGTCATTGCTTTATATCTTGATGGTTTTGGTTGTTGAATGTACAACTTTTGTCACTTTCATTTCGTTTTTGGTGCAAGGGAAAAAAACTTTTATTAGTGTTTAATTACTTTTGTATATAGTTAAAACTAATATTATGTTGTAATCTTTAAAATTGCTAGTTTGACGGATGTGAAATGACTAACATTAACTCATCATGTCCTTCGTGTTTCGAGCTATTATGAAATTTTCCACTTGGTATAGTATTTTCATAAACATACGTAACGTAGTAGACCGGTAGACCTTTAGAATTATCGTTAGACTAAGGACCTTATCGTTTTTTAAAAGTTATCATTACATTGAAGCACTTGTTACTTGCTCTTACAGTGTTCTTGTCGCGTGTTTTATTTTTTGAATTATGGTAGCTATAAAATAAATAAAAGATGGAGCTTTATAAAAAAATTTGAAGTATATGACATTATCCTTTCTCCACAGAGCGTGAAAAGCCTTCCTTATCGACTCGCGTACATGTTGTCCGAGTTGTGTTTCTTCATTCTCAACGACGCGTTGGCTGTTGTAGTGTCATGCTTGTTGCACAATATAACAAGATGCGTTTCACACCTTTGAAAGCGAATTTATGAATAGGAAGCTTCAGAATACTAAAGTGCTGTATAACACCACATGGTACACATCATCCTTCAGTCAATTTTAAATGGTGTCTTGATAAAATCTCACATAATCTAACTCAAGCTTATAAGTACATCTAAAGCAAGAAGACATTTGATTTCATTCAAGTTTGTGACATTGTGGAATGTGGAACCAGTACTAATCATGGAGTATAATTTCTTGTGGTGCTCGATACTATAGATTTTCTCTTCAAAAGATACACGTATGCAACTTAACCTCTTACATCCGGAACAATGGGGCTACAACAGGTATTTCATATTGTGTTATAATAGAACTGTTTCCGATTTAGTATTTTAAGATCTTCCCATTAAATTTTGTTTCATTGAAATGGATATAGATCTCGACGGGGTATTTTCTACTATTGGTTCGGCAATGCGTCTTTCTTACGTTCGTCGACTGTAGTCTGCGACCTTACTACCTCAATTTTCCACCTCCACTTCCTATACCTAATGGATTAGATCCTGTAAGTGTTATACTGAAATACTTGGTACATCCATGTATGTATGTAAATCTGTGAATGTTTAAAATAATGCAGTTATTATTATGATACAGGGTTTCTTTGCCCCGAATTGGCCCCCAAATACACCAAACAGCAATCTAACAAGAGTTTCAGATATTCCTGGTGGGGCAATTCCGTTGATAGTTCACACATGGGTAAAGCCGGATAACTCGGAAGGAACAACACTTCAAAATGGGACTGTGATATATTATGTTGCTGGACCATGGGGTGGCATTCGCAGTGCTCCAGTTTCATCTCCCAAACCACCACAGCAGCCAGCTCATGGAGATTTGAGCAATTCAATTACAGACTCTGTCTACTCCACATTGAGACCAAACAATTTGTCTCCAATTCCAGATTCACAATCTGAATTAGGTTGGCAGCCACCCACAATTGACATTACAACACCACCACCTTCCAGACAACAAGAACAAAATCAGGCTGGTGCTTGGGGAAACATGCATTACGGATTCGGTTGGCCCACATCTACCAAACTATATGATAATCCCCCAGAAACAACGGTAAACCCAACTAGAAGCCAGATTCCTGAAACTACCACAACAGCAACCACTTCGCCAACCGCTGTTGCAAGCACAACACGGAAACAAGAACGCAGTACGACTACCATAGACCCTATTGCTGCAGAAACGGATGCTAGGTTTCCAGTTAGTGACTCTGTTCGGAAATTTCGAAGAATAGTGGCACAAATCAGAGCTATCACCAAAAAAGAGCTTCAGACACCGAAAAGGGCGTAGGTGCTTCAATAAGCAAAGAAAAATGAACTTACCATTAATTAGCGCTTCAGTCATTCTTATGTAAAATAGAGATAGTAGCATAGTAGCAAGTTTGTTATAGAGATTGTATATGATTATGGCTAAAAAATTAATGGAGCTTTCCGCAGAACCTCAAATTGATTTCAGCATTCGTTTTATTGGCGATTGGATTTCTTGCGTTGCTTCAATTGCTGCAAATATATTGTATTTTATGTACATTATTGTAAAAACGAATAGTTTCAACATGCTCCTAGTATGAATATAAAGACTTTGGAGAAAAGCTTGAGCTTGTCATAATTTTCCTGATTTTACAGTAAAAATCTTTGTAAGATTTACCATTTCAAAATATCAAACTTACGTAGTAGAGAAACAAGAACAATGACATTCAACGAAAGACTCAGAATTCACGTTACATAATTAGAATTCAACACAGATTTCCAGCACTATAATATATGAGGTACGCATGACATACATTATTCATTCATGCCTTCATGATTTCCAAAACTAGGTCCCGTTTGAAGGACTTGCTTTTGGTGTGTTGTGAAAGGCCAACTTTCTTTCACTGCCTTTGGGTTTGATTACAAAGAACTCCCATTCGGTGTAATGACTTGTTTCGTTTGCTTTAGTTATATAGCTATACACAGCAAGACGGAAGTTTTTTCCAATCCAACGTACATTCATCCATCAATATTGAAATAACAAAGATCACCCGAAGCAGTGATGCGTGAAAACTATAAAAATCAGCATCTCACCTCCCAACTTTTTTCCGTCCTATTTATGCTCATTTTATTACTTTTCACTTTCTCCGTACTTTTTGCAATGTAAGCAGGAAATCTACGTTCTATTTTTGTTTTTTATTCATCTCTTTCTCCTCACGTTTTTAATATACACAAGCAAACTCATATAGCACTACTTGGAATGGCTGCTACCGGCTCATTCTTTACATGAACCTTTCTTCCGTAAAAATACGACTTATGCGGAAGTTTGAGAAAAACCAATTTGGATGTATCGTCTCTCGTGTTTAAACAGTGACATTTATAAGGGCTTTTGTGTCATGCCATGATTATCTCGAAAGCTTTTTACAGAAGCACATTTAGGTCGGAAACAAATAATCGATTATTCGGAAAAAGTTGTGATACACGTAAACTCAACCTTTTGCTATCAAATGCATGAACAGATTTGTGTATAACAATGTGTCAACAGCACTTTCACATTTTATGCTTTTACCTAACTAGCTATACCTGCTATTAACATACACACATGATCTTATACGTGCCTATTAGTATCACGTATCACAGGGCTATAATTATTAAATTCTTATAGAGGTAGTTTGGAGTTTGTTACTTGGAGGTGAATGAAATCATAAAGTTGATGGAGAAAGTGAAAGTACTGCGTTGTTCTTTTTCCAGGCGTTATCTGAATATTAACGAGTGAGAGCTGTATGCGCATTGATAGGTAAGCAACAGCGTCTAGAGTTTCAAAAGCTTCTTGAAACACGATATTTTACGAATCATTATGCACCAGTTGTTTAAATACTGAAACATGCATGATTTATGATGGTTTTGCCATTGAAACATGATGGTACAAAGACTGCCGAAACCTGAGGTAACGCATTTTGCTCAAAAACCCTTCATAAAAATCTCTTGGTATTGTGGAGAAAAACAAGCATTATTCATGTCAGTAGACTTGGTGAATTTCATACATGAGGCATGTGTAATGTAATAAGCTCACTGCTATTCATGTCATGTCAACTGGGGATTGGAGAATGAAATTGCATTCAGCACCCAGCTTGCCTCAAGTTTTCAATACACTTCTAAAGCTTAAAAACTTAACAAACTAAGAAAGACATGTCTCTTTGGTAGTATAAACTATAGGGAGAAACAGCTTCAAACTTTGTAAATAGTAAATGGTCTTCAAACCAATAGGGCCCTGTCCTGTTCTACTTTCAGCTTCAGCCTCTTATGCCTAGGCCCATTCAATATGTTCTCTTCCAGTACCAGAGCCTTGATTTGATGCTCTATTCCTTGTAGACAAATTTAATCTATGTAAAAACGAAAGCACGTTGTATCTCATCAAAACAAGGAACATTGAACCGTCAGATCTTCTTTTCTTTTCAGTGATTTAGGGCTCCCCCATTTCATTTGATCTTGTAAGCTCATCTCGTCAGTGAACTGATGACTATGTTGTACAACACTATAATAAAGATTGTATTAACATTATTCCAAAAAGCTTCTTTGAAAACAATGCGCAATGTTCGTGCTCATACTAGAGAGTAGCAAGTCTTCACTATATATACGAAATGAATGCAGAAAGAAAATGCCTAAAATATATTATTATATAAAATATAAGCATGTAACAACGATCCGAAAACGTGATTGAGATTATATCTTACAAGGTGTAAGTTATTGATGTAGGAGGTAAAGGTTCATTACCATCTATCTACTAAAATGCATATTCTTCCCTTACACTTGAGAACCTAACGTCTTCTTCATCAACCTTTTTAATGAAAGCTGCCGTTTTGTATGTACATACATGCGGTAAAATTTATTCGAGTTCATCAATCAGGCTGGCATGCAAATTCGGTTTACATGAATCGAATTCTGTAGGATGCCACAACAGCTATTTCTGGATGAGCGTCAAATTTTTGTCAAAGAAATTGAATAAAGTACAATACCAAAAAACCCTACTTTGAAAGAAATATTAAAAGTAGATATAAAAGCAATATACAGTCATAGTCATTGTATTGAATCATCAAAGCTATACGCTTGAAACAATAAACCTGACAATTAGGACAGAAACATGTTCGTTAAAAATGCCTTTCACCTTTACATCCGACATCCGACGAATTAATTAATTGGAAAATAAACAACACTCTTCCGATGATGAACAATGCATAAAGCTTCATTACATCCATTCACATTTGCCGGGACAAATACCACACTCCACTGATGCAATGAGTTTTGAATGATATTTCGTTCGTACAATGGTGTTGTACTGTTGATTTTGCTTTGACCTTGATATTTGACCTGTTAGGTCACCCAGATTTTGTTCATTTCGAACGTGACCTAAGGTTTAACCTAAGAAGATGAGAAAAACAAAACTTACATCAAACTTTGTACATGCTATATGCTATCTCAGTCCAAATAGATCAGACCAACATGGACCATCAAAATAATGCATAAAATATGTATTTGCTTAATCGTTTATAGTTGTTGGCTGTTGATTTTATGCATTTTCTGCTTATTTTTAAATAGTGGTAATGGGCTTGGGCTGTAAGCTTTCAGACTACGCATACGCATGCAATAAAAATACATTTGTCTGCTCTCGTTCATGCGAGCTGCTTTGTGATCGAACTGTGAGAGTTTATAACATTTTTACCGATTTTCAGTTTAATGGTCCAAATCGTAAAAGCTCGGAGCACAATGCAGTGCGCACATAAATTGTTTGTTTTTACAAAAATAGACTAAATATCGTATGTATTGGTAATTGGTGTATAGGAATTCTGTCTGTCTGATCCGATATGATGGTCGTCGGCATGCTGCACAGACGTTATACAATGTACCTTAATTATTCGTGCCGATTTGCATGGCATACATTTTACAATGCCTTTCTCTTCAAGACATCTTGACCTGCGCCGCAAATTTTATCAGCCAATATCAAAAGCATCGATAATCCAAATAGTAATTAGTATGTCAAGTCATAACCAGCATTTTCTTTGCCGGAAATTACATTCGTGATCAACAGTCAGTATAATTTTCATACACGAGATTATATCGTTTCTCAAAACTTTTGAGATCCAAAAATTCATTTAAAGAAGATACAGCTTTATCTCATGCTATTCATGAGCGGATGTTCAATTTACATATATATTTGTGAGTACTTCATGCATATTGGTTTCCTTTCGAAGATAAGTTTTCTGGTGAAATTCCACTGCATAAAAAATTTAACCTTTAGTTCTTTCTGATATCCGCATCAAATCGTATATATGTCATCCTCACTCGTTATACATATGATAAAAGTCTACCCATTTTTATTAAGTCATTCATTCACATTTCATATGCGTGCATCTGGGATCGATAAACTTGAATAAAAATATTGCAAGACACAAGTTTTAGCTTTAAATCATCACAGCATCCAATCTTCAAACTTTCTGTACATAATCTCAGTTCCTACATCCAATATTTTCAGCAGTCATCAGTTAATCTAGAAAAACCTTTTTTTCTCTCCGTTTTTTTTGAATTACCCTATGTTTGGTAGGACTTGTTACATAATAGTTAAGCATGCACATGTACACGTTTGTATATTTGCTGCAAAATGAAACGACAAGGTTTGCTTACTTTACTGTTGACTGTGTCTATTTATTGTATTGCACGAGATTGCTTGCTTGCACTATGGTTTACCCAACTCTCTGGGTAAATGATAATCATTAGGAGAGCCAAGCATGTTATCAGTATGCATACATCCAACAACGATCCAGCTCTTCTCAAATTATCTTTCTGTGCTACAAGTTTTTGTCCTCTGTGTTTACATTTGAAATGTACAACACATGTACTCTACAGAGTAGCCTAAATTTGCAAGTTAGATTTGGATGTTAGTGAGTTTACTGGTAATAAGAATAAATGAGTTTACTTTTCCACAAGTTTTCCTTTTCAGTTGATGATGCCAAGCATATGGATGCAGTTACTTATGTTGACATTACTACTCCCAACTTAACCGTATATCGATTCATTTCATAGGGAATTTAATAATATTACTCCTCGTCTTGTGAGCTCACAGGAAAATGAGAGGCCGATGAGCTCTTGATGGGTATGTATGGCGTGGCACGGAGTCTGTAATAGTTGTTGATACTTTGTTATTTTTCGTATGCACAACATCCATCCTCCTCTCACAATTCAGAAGCAAAACTTGGAACATGGTTTGACTAAAAACACTTGTACTCGATGCAGACATACCACTGTTTTTTTCTGTCTTGCATTAGGCATCACGATCTTATTACGTTCATTTCAATCCAAGTTAAGTGGTATGCAAAACGTGCGTAACCTGTAATGTGAACATCTTGGGTTTCTCCATTTAAAAGTAAATAAAAAAATGAGCATATAGTAATGGATACCCGAGAAGGTCTGCTTAATGTAGGCAAAGAGGTGATATTTCACATTTCTGAAAACCATTCAAAACAACTCAACCCACCACCAAGTCAGATAAAACTGTTGATGGAGACCAGCTATAAGAGGTGTGCACTTTAGTTTAAATATTTAGGTATATGCCAACATTTTTTAATCGCAGACTTATGTACGTTTACACGCATGCAGTTGTCACCAAGTGAACTGATTGAAATATGTGGCAAATCGGTATACACGTGCCCAAGCAAATACCGCTACAACTTGGCAATGACGAAGAAAGTGAAGGCTTAAAAACGAGCTATTCTCTCAAGTGGTCCTGCTGGAGTGGAAATTATGTACTCATGTTTCGCACGTACCGTTGTGCCTGCTTCAGTGAACCGGCGAGAGTGATGAAGAGTTTCTTTGAAAGTGGAAAGCAAATATAAGTTGGTAACAAGAAAGCTTGAACTCTCCTTTCCATTTAATTTGGCATATGAAACAACGGAAATATAGACAATGCTCAGTCACTATTTGTAGGGACCAATGAAGCTTATCGAGTCCATTATCATAGGGAGGCTGTTTTCTATTTCCCCATGGGCATGATGAGCAAAGCCTCAATCGACATGGTGCCTAGCTAAAGCATTCTACAAAGTGCTGAGGATTTTCTCTTTGGCTAGCTGCCAAAGTGCCAACCATCTTTTGCAACACCATCAAATGAGAATGGAATAAAGTTTTTTTTCACATTCCATGGTCGCCGACACAAATATGTATATATAGCCCAAAGTTCAAAAATATGCAACATTATTCCAATGACACTTTAGTAGTTTGTCCCAGAAAAAATGCGAAGAGTGTAACTCGAGAAAAATTTTCCTTTCAAACTTGGAAAGTGAAAAGGTAACAGTAATGATAATATTGGGTGTAGTGTAGGAAAAACTTCCTGTGAGCAGACTACGGTCTCGTGAGTATATAAAAATGCAAAGTTTAGTCCAAAATCTGCTCAAAAGGCGATGCATGAACTCCGTGTGACGAGAAATGAAGGACATATTTTCCAGAAATTCACGCATCTTGTGTTCGAATGAGATAAGGTACCATGAAAGTAAGCCTTTTACCACTTGAGTTTTTATGAATGTTTGCGACAATAATATAGCCTCATTTTATGGATTTAATCTCGCATAAAGATGAGAAATAAATGCAAAGTTCTTCAAGTGAATTCTTTCTTTATGCATCATTTCATTTCTTGTGGAATAGGGATAGCAGCGGATTACTCTCATCGCAGTCTTCATATTTCATTTTAAAGTTTTCTCCGTAAATCATTTTTCCTCCACAATACTACCGTAAGCACTTGTTCGTGATAAAAGCAGTTTATTTACTCCGTTCCATTGCTAAAATGTGAAAGAATAAAAGCTAGCATTGTTGAGAAGAAATGACGCAAAAATCAAAATGACATGGTCATATCCCCTACCGTTCATGAAAGCCTGTTTCATGGACAGGCAGCCAGCAAAGGAGCACGAACGTCTGACCTTCACCCGAATGACCTAATCCATTTCCATATACGCTGGGATCTAGACAACCCAATCCCAATCTCAAGAGGACTATATTTTCCTTTTGTTCACCACTTGTTCCGAGAGGTTTTCAAGTTCATACCATGACGTGTACTAATAAAAACCCCGAAAAATCTTGTGGAAACTAGATCAACTCTGTCTCTATTTGAATGTAAGGTTCTTTCGGTTGGATATTAAAGTAGCATGTATATATTTATTGCGTCTTTACAATCCTCATCCTATGAATACCTTTGTTTCTACGTGCCCTGTCTTTGAGCAGTTGCCTTTGTTTGAGTAATCCTAAAAGCAATCCCATAGAACATGTATAAAATAATGTTGAGTCGCAGACCTGAAGACGCATAATAAAAATAATATTGTCCAGAATTGCAAAATATGTTGTTTTAGGGAGGGGCGGATATCCTTTAAAGTAAACAATTTGGACGAGCCTTAGCCAGAATACGATTTTGTGATACATGGTGCATGCACGTGCACAATAGCTCTGAATTACTCAATCGAGACAAGCTAAATGTACTATCGAATCGAATCGAATCGAAGAGGGCAAGTGGGAGTGTTAGTGCTAATAGTCACTTAAGGTCGCCAGTACGGATAATACTGTAATAATAGTTATACTTAGAATAGGAATTGTCACGTCGTTAGCCAATCCTACTGCAATAATTCGATTCGTAGGAGGGTAATAGCACAGCCATTCTTATCGTTAGACTTGTTGACACTACAATCATCAGTTCATTGTATACACAAATGTTCTTTAACAAAACGAGACCACTTGAGATTGATAACCGAACGTCACTGACATTGGAATTGGATGGAGATTTTCTACAAAAAAAAAGCTCCCATAATCCAGCCCAAGACACATTTGGCTCCTCTCTTTCGAGTCATTTTATTTTATGATGGAACTATTGGGATGAGACAAGACAGAAAAAGAGCTATCATGAAGCTGTGAATTGCAATCATGGTGGCTGATGGAGCTAAGTTAATAATTCTATTTCTACTAATCAACATTTCTCTACTTCATTTAATGTCATAGCCTTGCAAATGTTGTCACATTAAGCATTTCAGTGTAATAACAATAAAATGCCTTAAATGTTAAGATAAATCCTTGTACCTCATCATCAGGATGCTGGCGAACACGAAGAAGGGAACTGATTAGAGGTAACTTACCATTGTCTTACATAACGAATGTTGTATTGTGTAATAACAGGAGATTAAGCCCAAATGCCAAACTGTTTCATCAAGATTCATAAGCTGTAAAGATTATATAGGCATATGACATTCTTTCACAAATGTCTGCAGCAAAACGTTGTCTCGTACAAAAGCCGTTGGTAATGATTTCATAGTGGCTTGGCTTAACGCTCTTGAAATTCTGCCATGTGGATGCTGAACTGATGAAAAGACGTGCAACGGAGGAGCAATCAGCATTGTAAATGAAAAATGCATAGACATTAGTACATACTACACGTTTGTTATCCTACGTAAAAATTGAACAGCTAGTGCCAATGCCAACCGCAGGAAATGCGAGCATTGTTATATCAGGTGTCTACAATCTTTACATGTAACTCCCCTCAGATATTCGCAAAAATTTACATACCTATATCGCACAGTTTCCTTACCATCTTTGAGCTGCACAGATTGAGCATGCAGGTTGATGTTAACGGAGCAAAGGAAAGATATATATAACGCTTTTAAGGATGCAAAATTTTAAGTAAATGTGCTTGACTTCACACAGGTGAACAAAAGAGCTGGAGCTCAGGAAGGCTTTTGATGTTTGAGGATGTGTGTAGACAAACCATGCAACCTTTTTTCTTGTAAGCTTTGTTGTTTGCAACTCCCTCGACCTGGTGCTGGATTATAGCCTACGAAGATTCAGTTGACTCGCATTCGTACTTACTCCGTATTAACTAGGAGGTATATAGTTCTTCCCTTGCATTACATTACAATCAGAGAATTCTTGAAATGAGGCAGGCAGGAATGGCAGGATCCAGTATCCACTTCAACTTTGTTGCTCGCTCGCTGCATACCACCACAAAACACGTTACGGCTGGTGCAACAACGTGCTGCGTATGAAATGGAATGATAAAAACACGACTACGGTTCCTCATCCTCATATTACCCACATTGCATTACACACTGCTCGCTCTTGATTCCATCATACGCTCAGCTCCCCCATTCATCAGATCAGTCTTCGTTTGCAAGGCATAAAGAAAGGACGCTGAAGCTGTATGTGTTGGATACAGATCCATTATTTCAGTCCTTTCTCGTAATGTGAAACTTGAGTCTTTTCACTTCTTGTTATACCTTTCTAAAGAAAAGTAGCCTACTTTTTCTATGTACTTACAAAAACAACTGTCTTCAGAAAATTGGCTGAAGTTAACAGTTCTCCACATATAACTTGTGTACTTTTACTCACTTTACTTTCTTCCGTGAAGCACTTGATCTTATTACAATGGAATTAAAATAATCTCCCCAAGGTGTTCTCTAGTATTTTTTCAAGAAAGTGCGCATATAGCATCAGTCGCTACAACAAACTCAAGCGTCTCAAGTTTAATGTCGATTTGTCAGTTTATACTCAAAGTTCGTTGTGTCACACAGTGAAAACTCTTTGTTCTTCATTTCGACGCAATAAATGTGGCAAAATATGCATGCCCCCATGAATTGAGTTCAATTGGGTGGGTGTGCAACTGAAAAGTGTTTACAGAACAAACACGATCTATATTTATTCACTACTATTAATTTATTGGTTTGATCTTAAGGAAAGAGGAAGCAGAGCAGATGTGTGAAAAGTTAAAACATGAGTGATTAATGTATATAGATAGATGGAGCCAGATTGATTTATTCGTTGAACTCAGGTCAGACTGGGATTGCTTTGGGACTCCATTAAAACTTAAAAAACTGCATATAAATCTATCCCTTTCGTAACTCAGCACGGCGATTATTCGTCAATTGAAAATCTAATGAGATTCAACATCATCATCAGAATAATATGTTTGTTCACATGAACGAGGCATTGGAGACGTCAATGTAATGTAGTGGGTCACCTTCGATCTTTGGACTTTGAATTAAGGTCTATAAAAAGCACTAATGTACATTTTATATAAGCCAATGAAAACTGCCATCATAATTTGTCATTATCAAGTGTGAATTAAAAAATGTGTTGCTTAATCCATCTGACCGAATATTGCGAACATAGCAGGTCATCGCACCAGTATAGTCACTAGTAGCTTTTCCCACTTCAGATGAAAATTGGATGACTCTTTTGATGATGTATGTTCTGTGAAATGTGTAACATGTGATGGTTGTGACATGAATGAATTATGTGGCAACAACGAACATGACAAAAACAAAAGTGGAAATTGCTATGCATTTGGCATTGTATATATATATATTATTGCCCTGTGTGAAAGTTTTTAAATGCTCACTACTGACTGGTGCAGTGAAATTGCAATTTTTATTAGTCTAAAATCGTCATTTGATACTTTTGCTGCACTGTAAAAGTGTCCACAAATTTTTACATTCAGCGTCGACTTTTATAAGGATATGATATTACTTTTTGAATGGCAAGCTGGAAAATGCAACTCATAAAAGCTTCCAGTGAGCTGAAGCTGCAAAAAGGCTCATAACGATTATGACGCAGTGATAAAAGCACTTTGTTTATTATATAAAACTCCCATAATATAATATATGGCTTCATTGAGAACCTCGTGTAAGTGGCACACGGAAAATGTACAATCTGCCACATCGTTCAACACGCTCTGCAAATATTTTTGCGGACAGCTCCCAGGATGCAAGAGTGAAGTGTCATGCAATCTAACGAAATTTGTGTGCTGAGTTGACTAATCTGTATTGCATATTGTATTGTTATAGTATATTGCTCGTTGGCTATTGTTTTATGAAATTAAATTATTATGCAGCCAAATTGTGGGTACATGTTGCACACATGTTTATCTTGGAACCTCTACCCAGTTACGCATCCGGGTTTCAAAACAACAAATATTCAAAAGCACAGCATCATGATCATCGTTTCAACGTGACGTTCAAAGTTTATAACTAATAATAATAATTGATGCATGTGCTTTGAACCAAGGGCAATAACGTCGTTTCTTCTATAAATAGTGTATATGTGCGATGTGACAGATAAAAACACAACTAATGCAAGAGTCGTATTGCAGTTCTTCTTAAAAGAAGCTCTCTTACTTAATTAACTCATTACAGCGAATATATGCAACGAGTAATGTGTGTTTCCTTCTGATAATGATGGCTAATCTGCGGTGCAGTTTTGTAAAAGTCAAGTCATTCCATTTTATGATAGTAGAGCTGTAAAACAAAGAACCTTTTGTTATTCTGGATCCTTATAATATTGGGACAATTTTGGAGTGACATTGAGACGCAAGCAAGAGCAACTTGGATGCAAAAATATGCAAATAAATTACAGCATACAAAGTACATCGTTTAAATCGTAGACATTCATTACCCTATCTCTGTATTCTTATCAGCGTGCAACAAAAATACGTCGACATTTCTTAAGCGTTCAAATATTGAGAGAAGCGAATGTGGAATATTTATCAATCTGCTCCACTATTTATTCTGCACTGTTGCTTGTACATTTGTGTTGGTTCAAAGGAAAGTTTATATTATATAGTCATAAGAAGAGCCAATCTCAAAAATATTTGCTCACAAATCAACAAGGAAAACTGCAAGACTGAAGGCAATGATATTCAATAAACTGAATATAATTTTTGGATTTTGTCAAATACGTAAGTAAATATTGTGTAGATCGTTACGCTTAACATATTACGCGACGACGCGACTCTTGTTATGTCATGAAGCATATGGATAATATGCTACAAGCGTAGACAGGAAACCTAGCAAAAGAGCTTATTCGCTGGAATAATATTTGGGATCATTTGATAAGATATCTTTACCAAAAGTACAAAACAGGAAAGATAGGCCAAAAACCGCGATACACCACATCACTTAATCATAACAACGCTCCGACAAATGTTTTACATGTCCATACGGGGTAAGTCGAACCCAAACAGGGGAACTAATTGAATTACCTGTAATTGTGTAATCAAAACAAACCGGCACTTTTGTCATAATTAAATAATACACATTTGCAATCGGTCATTCTTCTATCTTAAAGAGACAATGAATTTTACAACAATATTGGCAAAGATCAAAGTACCCCAAAATTGAGTATATCAAAATTTATACTGTACAACTTAATGATATTTGAATGAACTCTTCCTACATATGTCAATTTATTTCTAAATTTTTGCAATTTCCTGAATTACTGTGAATTTTGGTTCTTCAAACTTTGTTTTTTCGTAGATTTGGCTTTCTACGCACTAAGCTAACCAATAGATTTCACCAAGAAGTTGTGACACTTTGAGTGCAATATTTGCCAAGCCCTGTGGTTTTTCTGTTGTTAAAACAGAACTGTGAGGTACTCTCTTTATGCGCCGTAACTCACTTTGCATGATGAAAAGTTGAGTTCATATGATTATTTCAATAATAATAATAAGAATATATGCATGTTGAATGGAGCCAAGTACATAACTTTGCAAATCATGCATTAGCAATGAGTCAGAATCAGGAGCCGCTGGAATTATGATAGCTACTCAACCAAAAACATTATTTATCATCTCTGTGGCATCTCATGATATCCGCCAAATTGCTTGGATCTGGACCATCAATATATAGACCATATATTCATACAAATGGGCGCTTCGTTTTTATACCAGGAAAATGTTGTGTTCCACATATGAGTAGATTTATTTGCTTCGTTAGAAAACCAAACCACCAGCAGATGTTAAACGCAGCAGAGACGTTCACCACATTTGACAAAGAATAAAAACACTTGGACATTACATGCATAACATCCGTTTGATGCACGCTATTGAAACGAGTCGAGTATTTCCCATTTCTAAATCTATTTTATTTTAGAATGCTTTAGGATGGAAATTGGCATTGCTTTTTCCTTTTGTTAAATTTTCATCAAGAAAAAATTGTTTCCGTCTACTGATCCTCTCGATGTTGAGATAAGAGAACGAAGGATATTCTATAAATATAATGCAATATCAACATTTTTTTGTCGCTCTAGACGAGAAATAAATGTCAATGATACGGACCAGGCTCCTTATCCTCGTTTCAACGCACTCGACTCACACTGGGATGCTCTTAAACTCTCAAGTGGCAAATGATATCTCGTATTCATTAAGAATAGCATACAATGCCAACTGACGCTCTAGTTACTGTACGTAGGTTATTGCTGCAATATTTTTCGTATTTCCGTCGAGGTCTTCATGTTGCTACTGCACTGCTGCTGCTTTGTTCACTTGTGTATTTCATTGCAGTCGTTAATGATAGGCGGAACAAACAAACAAATAAATAACACATGGGAGTTTTCATCGCATCGCATCACGTTATCATATATGTTTGAGGAGACATATAGCCATGAGGAAATACCAAATGCATTGTTTACTTTTATGTGCAGGGCGTGTGCTGCGCTCTGGCATTTTAAGAAATTTTTGCCAGCTTTTCCCTACCTAGTCAAGATCAATTGAGGATAAGTGTCAGATGCACTTTTGATACAAAAGCGAAATCGTTCCCATCCTCATGATGAGCACACGAAATAATAAAAACGCTCTTTCCTTAAATGCGATATAACGTTAGTCTCCATTCCCAAAAAGGTAGACAAATGTGATCGCCGTGAGCCAAACGGTAAACAACTTATGTATGTATATGACTGGAAGAAAATCCTTAAAAAGTCGAGTCTCATTCACATTCTAGGTTATGCATTATGAGGGAAAGTAGAAAGAGATGAGAGAGCTTGAATAAAAGTATTCTCCCTTCTTATTCGCTTTTGTGCACTTTAAAGGTATTTGGGTAAGCACTTATACAAATACCTTCTCCAAAATTATGCACGAGAGCTTATATATATATGTATGCTGTTTGCTACAATAAGCGTCTTCACTTAAAACACTCCATCGTGTTTATCCAAGTGGCAAACGTTATCCCTTTCTCTTTTTATTTCTTTGAAAATGTGGCTTTCTTTGCATATTTTCTCTTCCCATTGAATATACTTGTGAGTAAATACCTTGCATGTCCATTACACGTAACTTTAGACCACGTTCAAAGCCTTTTTAAATGAGATGACCTAGGCATTTGTGGGTTGAGAGTTGAGACAGTTTGACAAAAGGCTCTGTGCTCCCATTAATCTAGAATACGTTGAGTCCTCACTTATATAGACATCCCATTGCGCACACATTAACAAACTTGAGTAATGCCACCGGGATTGCCCTTTCTCAGTTGTCATAAAAGTAACGTGAGGCACAAGAACCGTTGGTAGGTATTATAGACAGTTTCGCAGATTCTTCTTCACAGTTCATATAATTCTGACTTCTGTCTGAACAAATGAAACCATCGATCTATATACCCTCACCAAAGTCTGAGAGCTGGGCGGTGTGTAAAAAGCATGATGTCTTAACACAAAAGATTTTTCGTTCCAAATTTTTGCTGAATTAAACACGTCCCAAGTCAGACTTTAGGCTATATATACTGCTGTAGTATATCGGTATCATCTTGTCTTCCATACAATATACCCAGGATTATTTCCACTGTTGTGTATATGGTGAGTGTTATGGTATGGAGATAATGCTATCGGTATCGAGGACCACTGCGGAAGTCTGCAATGTTAAGTGTAGTAAACAAATACGCTATATACTTTGTAACATACGTACCTATACATAAGAAGTTTGAAAGAAGTAACTTGATGTAACCAAAGCTGCATGTCTGCTGCATGTAACTGCATGACGAATACGTACTCTCGGTTTCATCTGTTTCAACCATAGATTGTATTCCATCGTATTTTGATAGTTTGCTGCTGCTGCTGCTGAATTCAAAAGAAATTACAATTTTTAAAAACAATGTTCATGCTGACTAACTTGGTATGAATTTATTGTCATTTGATGCATGCATGGTTTAGCGGTTATCATCTTTTCATCTCTCATGAGAATGTTTGTCGCTTAATTTCTTGAGAGCATCATTGGTTTAAAATTGGAATGAATTAATTTACGCATTTGCCAATGAGTAGCCAGTAGCTCTCCACCCAACCATTCAGTTCAGGCTAACAACATGTCTTTGTAAAAAGCAATGTACGCATTTAATGTTTCAAGATGCAGTAGTCCCAAAAGCTGGCGGCTATGACTTTTCGTTGTAAGGTTGCTTATGATATACGTGGGTGTGGTAGTGTAAAAAATATTTAGAGTCTAAAGGCTCAAATAGCTATATATTTTCATTGCCTTATGCGAAAGAGGAAGCCTTATTTTGCGACGGCTGCCAGTTGCCAATTGCCTGCTGCTCTACAATATATTACATTACTATGAACGTTGCAAGTAATGTAACTACATACAGGGAGGGATGTGTAGGACAGGACGGACCCAATGAAGTTTGTGTCCCATATTAGAGAACACTGTAACAGAAACCTACTCGTCGAGTGAGTGTTCCTGCCAACAAAAAAGTACACTATCCTTTACTGCAAATAGGCGGTGGTTGCCCTTGATGTTGGTGTCGTAGGAGAACGTACTATGTTTGAGGGAAGCTAGGGACGTGAACGCTACATGAACGTGAGCATGTGGCTGAAGGCTCCATAAAAATATTCCATATTATCCTTTGTTATACCTTGCCTCAGGTCCGGGTTATTTTTTCCACAAGTCATCCTACCAACTCACATACAATTTTATATTCCAAAGTTGTCTTACATGACTAATCATAAGTTTTGTTCTGAAAGACGCCATCGCATTTTTGGCTCAATTTGCGTTTTATCAAATTTTAATTTAAAACTCCACTGGGTAGCACTGAACTTCAATGAATCGTATCATGTGCAAAAAGTATAAAAATAACAATTGTTTATGAGAAAAAGGGATGCGAATGTGATGGAAAAGTTGCATTGGAATGGAAGCAATTATGACGATGATCTTTTTGAGAACAACAAACTCAATTTTGTCAACAGACAGGTCTCATCGAATGCGGAATACAGATTTATAGGGCTAGAGATCGGGAATATACATAGAAACATATCATCGTCACCTCACTAAAAATGAGCAGTGATGACTTCTATAAAGTGTGGTCTGCTGGGTTATGTAGACTATAAACGTAAACATTGTGTTTACATCCAGACGCTTTACCTAACTCAAACCTACCTTGGAAAATATGAACATAAATACAACGCACTTGTATAATGACGTTCTTTGCAAGGTACACAGCACATAAATAGATTATGCATAAAAATGTATTCCGTGTCTACGGCCGCAGTCTATTCTACTCTCTGAGGAATTGGTGAAGATATAGCTATTTTGGATTGGTAATAAGCGCTTTTTCCATACATCAAATGAGATAAAATCATCTAATATAGATCTTGTTAAAAGTAAAGTCAGCAAGAGCTCAATAAGAAGTAAGTTGTTGTACGGAGTAAGGTTTGTACGCGACTATTGAATTTATTAAACACAAAACTCCAAGTCTGTCCAGAGCCTCATGTCATAATATATTACAAGTGTGGTGTATTACACACCTCAATGATACAGTACCAATAATCAATCAACGTAATACATATTGATACATGTAAACCATCATCATATTATGTAGTGCATATGTCATGCACGCTGTTGTAGTGCTATGTACTTCAGCCATAACAAAGTACAAGCATCTCTCATATAAAATATGTTACATAGGCATGTAACTCACAAAATACATTCATATATTATATTTATATTATTATCTCATACCTTCCCATAATATAAATACCGCTAGTCAAAATCATAACATAAACATTAAGAAGGGATTAGCTTACCCTCGCGTCAGCTCTAATCGCTGGTCATAAAATTTAATTACATAAACAAACTGAGAAAAGTGATGTCATTTCATCATCCAACTTTCCTGCCAAATACTACTTCATATTTCTACCTTAACAGCTCCTGCATTATTCTTTCACTGATAATACTAGTTAAAAACCATTTAATTTAACTGCTTTATTGCCAAATACGTATAAGAGGTGGCGTAGGACACAGTCTTTATTATATACGACCACCATACCATTGTCAAACTCAAAGAAACAAATTCACATCAATATTTTACTAAAAATCATGCATGTTCTATGCAACTTAAATCCATAAACTTTTCTGTAAAGTCATGCAAATCATAATAATATTCTTTTCTAAACCTATTCTAGGGATCTCTTTACAAGAAAATTCTATTTCAGCTATTTACCCTCAACAAATAATCTATTCTAGATTTCAAATTCTATATTCCATAAAGCCATTTAAAATACATTTTACCCAAAAACCATTCAAGTTCGTCATCTTTGGGGCTGCCATCAAAAATCCAAATGCTGTTCCAAGGTTGCCATCCTGTAATCCATTGAAACTTGTCTTGTAACCAAAAGCTCTATCGTTAGTCTCTGCTATCTCGACACTGCTTTGATTACTTGGCAGACGAATAGCATCCGATTTGTGACGTTTCTGACGAGGAACACGGCC